>JAYMSM010000149.1:0-15201 GCA_036897885.1 Plantago crassifolia | reverse complement strand
TCCAAGTCGCTAGAGCAATGACACACCACCAACAGGAGATAACAATAAATTGTCGAGACTTGGCCTTGAGCATATTACCAGGTTGAAACAAACTCCATAGGTTGTGACCAATCCACCAGAAATCTACCATAACTTGCTGATATCTTGTAATGCACATGATTCTAAGTTGCAGCCTAAAAAAGGACCCATATACAAAAGTTGGTGATCAAATACACCCTAGTATTCCTGCCTACATTAATCTGATGATACATCCTAACAGAAACCATCCTATACAGTACCATCAAAACCAAAAAATCTAGATCCTAGCAGCTTCCTCTTGTAGCATAATAACCATTCTTGCCAATGACCATGATAGTAAACAGCATCAATATAATTCATGCAGACTCTATATGTGGTGCAAGTGTTGATCAGTTGATTAAAAATGTGCACAAGTGAGAGAAGAGGAGGCATCTTCTCATGATGACAATTACACCAATCAACTGCCCAGTTATAGAGTATGTAATATGAATGCAAGTTCAAGGGGATGACTAGTATCCAAGAGACCTCCAACTCCTGGAACACTAGCTGACTCAGGTATGCCATACCCATCCTAGCCCCCCCCCAATATAACTGAATAGTAGATAACAAAATTCCATTCAGACTTATCAGCAGTGTCAAAATACACTGACCATTGATACTTGAACTTTGAGTTTAAAATCCACTTGTCTTCTTCCTTTTTAACAAGTCTTGCTCCTTTTTTTTCCAGATACATTTTTTTTCTGAGAGTCTGAGCACTTAGTTCTGTTTTTGTGCCATTTTTTCTTTTTATTTCTTTTTTCCCTTTTCTGCCATTTTTCAACTCCTTCTCCAGCCTTATACTCCATATTAACGTGCTCCACATCAGATCCAACCTATTCAAGATAATGCAGTCCTCTACATGCTTAACAGATTTTCTCACTTTGATATTTAACATGCAATGCTTGACACTATACAGACTACTACTCATAGACTTTGAAATTGTGCAAAACCAACTGATAAACTTCAAATTGCTAGAACCACATCTGGTAGCATCTATTAACTTGTCTTCTACCTTTTTTACAAGTCTAGCACCTCTTTTATCCTTTTTTCCATTTTTTTTTGTTTTTTTTTTTTTTTTCTTTGGTTTTCCATTTTTTTTTTTTTTTTTTTTTGTTTTTAGAGGGCTTTAGCACATGGTTCTGTTTAGCGCTACAAGTTTTCATTCCTTTTTTATCTTTTTTCTTTTCCTTCCATTTTTCAACTCCTCCTTCCTTCCTTAAGCTCCAGGAATTACAATTCATATACTTGTAACAGAGTATCCCAATTTCAACAAAATGAATATTAACATTGAAGTACAGTTTATACCTGAACCAAATCTCATTTGAAGTTGTGATACTCTTGTGACCAACAAAAGTGTTCCATTTCCAGCTCTGAGTATCTTCATTGCCTTCTTCCTTTTTTGCAATGCCTTCTTTGATATTCCTGACTCTTTTGTTTTTTGGAACTTTTTTCACTTCTACTTCCAATCTTTTCTCTACTCCAACTGCATGCCTTATACACCTGGCTTTTGGCCTTATTTTCACATTTTTGCTTCTGTAACTCACACTACATTTCAAGTATCTGGACTTCCTGCAATATGCACAAAAACCTGTAAGACCTGAGAACCACCACATAAACTGATTAGTGTATAATATCATTTTGGAATTCTAAGATATGGGTATCCAGATATGACAGAGTAGATAGCATTCTTCACATTTCTTGAGCATTGAGGTAAATCAGGAAACCTCACATGCCCGAAACCATCATTGCATGCTTCCATAGCTAAAAGATCAGCTACTCCATTTCCTTCCCTATAGATGTGTTGAAACTTAACAGTCACCTGTTGTTTCAACTCTTGCACTTGATGAATTAAAAACCACCATTTCCACTGAACCATGGTGCTGTTAGATTGCAAGAGTTTTATAACAGATTCATTATCAGATTCAACCAATATATAAGAATGACCTTTTTGCACACACATTTTCAGACCTTCAAGTAAAGCATGTAAGTCAGCTTGAAACACACAGGTAGCATGCACAAATTTCTTATAAGCACATACAAATATTCCTTCATCATTTCTGACAATGCTAGCTAATTCTGCCATACCTAAGTTAGGAATATAGGGAGCATCAGTGTTCAATTTGACCCATCCCATAGGAGGTTTAAGCCAGTTAACCAAGATCAAAGGTTTGACAGGAGGGTAGGAGATACAAATGTCCCACATTCTGGCAATGCTAGTGTCACCTTTCCATTGAAGATGGGTCATAGGTGTAGCACAATGCCCAGATTTGATATGATTCACTATGTTGACAATGATTCTAGTACTTTTCAATTAACCCTATGTTGAAATTATTTCGTAGGTCTTCTTAATGTAATCGGTTTAATGAAGTGGTGTTTTAAGCATGTAATGCTATGGTGTGGATTAAGATTGTTTACATGATATTTCAAAAACATGATTGTGTATGCAATTATTCGTAACATAGTACGAGTTGGAATAAATACTCAACAGTACATAGTAACCACATTTCTGCCTATAAATAGAGGCCTCTTTTCTTCCAAGTCTTCCACACCCCCAAACCCTATAAACTGCTTAATTAAAACACATAAAATCTTAGAGAAAATGGCTGCTTTGCAACAAGATGAGTTGTTCTACTCCCAGTCCCCAATGTGGAAGCCACACGTCAAAATACTTTGTGAGAAGCTGGTCAAGTGCAAAGACCTAGGGTTGTTCAAGTGGCCCGGGGAGATTCAGCAGTCTGCCGGCATAATGAAGAACTGGTTTGCCAACAAGCGCAACGCTACTTATTCAGAAAACAATATCATGATAGTGATCATCAAGCTACAAGAGCGCTTTGATGTGTATCGGAGGCTGATTCGATTTAAAGGGATTTACCATCGCCGGGGGTATTATCAGCAACCCGCTTACATAGAAAAGTACTGGAACAGAGCTGTGATAGTAAGTTATTTCTGAATTTAATTTTAACTTTTTTTCAATAATAATTTGAATACTCAAGTCAGCCTCAAATCTTTCGTAGTACGATGACCGGTTCAAATGGTACAAGGATGTCTCCGAGCCACTTTGGGACGAGTTGAGGGAGATCTTTGGTGACGACTGCCCCCCTCTGCCAAGAGTCTACGTGCCCTCGTCCTCATCATCTTCATCAGAGAACAACGAAGACCCCGACTTTGAAGACCCCGAGTTTGCAGCCTTTGAGAACCGCTCCGATGACTCGTGGGGATCTAACGATTCAGCCGTTCCAAATCGCCCGGCCTACTGATTCCAGTGGTTTAATTTTAAATAATGTAGTACTATGCTTGATTCTAAGATCTCACTGTTTAGCTTTCCATTTTCAAGTCATTCCAATGTCTGCACTCTTCTTTTCTGTTTTCTGTTCATGTATTTGGTTGGTTCAAGAGTTGTTTGTCTAATTCAAGTTCTCATCTTGGACATGAATCTTTGCGTAATATCAAATCACGTAGCTATAATTACGATGAAATACAAGTGGAAAATGAGACGAGCCATTCATAAACAGTTTCCGAACAAACTGCATTCATCGTGAACAAAACAATATATGAAGGAGTTAAAGCATGTAATAAACACAAATTGAATAAGTAAGACAGAAATTAGAGAAACCAACTTTCCTTAACAACCAAAATAGAGTTCAAACAATCCTAGAAGATAGCTAAGCTAAACCACATCTGCTACCAAAATCAGGACGAAAGGTCGCAGTAGTTCTTAATAACAAAAGTTAACTTGTAATATACATTTTTTTACGGTCCGTTTGGTAGAGAAGAGGTATTTCGTGTTTGGGGTACAGTACTACCCCTCCGTGTTTTTTTAAGTTCCATGAAGAAACGTAATATCAGAACACGTTTTGTTAACAATTTTTTTAACTTTGGACTGAACATCACATTTTTTGGCATCTGGGAAGAACAAGAACTTCTGCCAACTTTATATACATGCCAAAATACATCAGAGTTCGACAGCCTTAGCAACAAAGTAGCATAACCAATTTATACAACATTACAAAAGAACTAGAAACCTGTTGACTACAATATTGAAATTAACAGGCAAGTTTCTGAGTTTCACAGCACCATCACAGCAATTGATTTATACAAAAGAACCTTACTAAGGGTTAGAGTGTCAGTTGATGCTGTAGCCGAATCAATGGTTCTGCGGTACCGCGTTGCGCCAGGTAGTTTCACTGGTGTCATTTGGATCTAGCAGGAATGCGTTTGGCCATTGTGGCTCAAGTCCAAGACGGACACGCCAATTCTTCGGTCGGACAACCTCTTGAATGACAAACCCCCTTTGTGTTGTCTTGCATCGACGACTGTATTCGTGTCGTGGTCTTGGATTACCGGCTGCCCTTGTCCTAGAACTCCAAACAGGCCTTGGTGTACTTTTCCGATCAACATACCAACGCCTTCCCAGTGCCTCATGTCTTGCAATTCTGCTAGGGCTTAGGTTTTCACGCTCCTCAAGCACTGACTCTAATGCAGTCATATGAATGCCTCTCATGTCAACAGATGGATTCAGAGTTGGTACTATGTCAGGCAGCAAGTAAGTGAAACTTGTCGGTACAGTAGTTCTGTTATTGATTTTGTCGATGTGTTGAGTGAACACATGAGCCACCAACTTATCATTTGCTTCACAGTCAGCCCACATTGCTTCCAAGTCTTGGTCAGAACCAATAGGATGGAGAGACTGCGGCAGAGGAACACGCCATCTGTTAAACCAAAGAAGCCCGGGAAGGTAAAATGATGTTTTCATCTTGTGGATCGCTTTGAACAAATCAACAAGACTGAACTTCTGTGGATCGACGTAGTGTATCCACATCTCTTTGCCACCACCATATATTATTTCTGTGCCATCTAAAAAGAAGCCTCCACATGTGCTGATCTGTATCGATCTTAAATGTTCGGGCACCCCTATTACAACATGAAACAGATTAACAAGGAGTTATAGAAGCTGCAAAGGCTATACATTGGTCCAACTTAAGACAATTTGGAGTACGCTGAATTGAGGAATTTACAGAAAACTGATTAACCAAACTTAAGAACTAGCTGAGATGCAAAATCAAACAGCAATTAAGCAAATGCTCTTGGAGTACAGACTAAAACAATCAAACATTAATGAAGATAACCAACATTACTAATCCCCAAACACTCAGAATTTTCCAAAAAAAAACTGTGCAATTTAAGCATAACCACTAAAACTTTCAACAATTAAATCAAATTTGTTAATTAAACCATCCATCTGACATCAAACTGATTAACACAAACTGATAAATTATTGTTGAATTAAACATCAAACTGATTAACTCAACTTAAGCCCTAAACAGGACTAAAATGATAACAACACAACTGACATTTTTGTTAATTAAACCATCCATCTGTCAATACGTTTCGGATTACATAATGCAAGAACAACAGCCAAAACTTCTATTTAACAGCCATTAATAAAAAATTATGTTTCTGGAATGTAAAAACCAATAAGCACTAAACTTCAATTCAACAACAAAAACAAGCAAACTAGATGTGCGAAACACTTCCAAACTGATCATCGCTGCATGCAAGTGTCATTATCAACAAATTGTGCTTATGAGTCTGAACACACCAACATCATCCAGAGAATCTGTACAAGAGCAGGGGTAGACGAAGGAAGGGATATTTCATCCAGTAACTAACTCGTGTTGCATGGAAGTTTAACATTTAATTTGTGCATTTTTCCCTAACCCAAATCACCAACATCTACTTGAGGTTAAGCAAAATCTAATTGAAGTTGAGGTAAAGCAGAGTAGAATTTACCATTCTCGGTGAAGCTCGGACCATGGACAGATTCATCGGACGATGTCGGCATTTGCGTCGGCTGACCATCGATTACGCTCATTTTGGGTCGGTCGGAATTCTTGGTTTCTTTTTCTCGGAGCAGTGAAGAGTGGAGAAGAAGGAAGTGAGATTAGTTTGGATTATTGGAGAAAGGTAGAGAATTTGTTTCTCCCAAGTAATCATTACATTGCATAAATGATTATACTACTTAACTTGAGCCACTTGGAACAAAACCTGGAGAAGTTGAAGAGACAACTTATATATGTTTTCAGTGTGGCTCTATCATAATGCATGTGCATGTACTAGTACTATGATTTTTATTAGAAGGTATATTTATAAAGATATAGTATTTGTTGAACGTACAACTTGTTGACTTTCAGAGTTTATTTAGTTCCACTTTCATATGTGTCCTCCCTCTTTTCAAACTCTTGAATATGCGACACGTTCCTAACAATTGTTGGATATCTATCCGCTTAAGTCTTTTGTTCAGTAAATTTCATACGTCTAATGTTCCGAATTCAATTTTTTTGTCTGCGCGATTTTGTGTCCAAAATTAAGTACTCTATTGGATTAATGATTTTGTACAAACCAATGGATTAATTAGCTCATAAATTTAGTTTTGTGTCCAAAAAAATTAAAAAAAAACATAAAAAATATTGCAAAATGAAGTTAGTTGTTAGGCCTTAAATGATTCATTCAACTCCCACATTAATAACACTTTCATGTCTCATATCTTCTACCCAAAAGCATAAGAAGAAGGAGCCTTTCAACTCCTCAATATTGTGGTAGCAGTAGGAAGATGTCGCACTCCGGTGAAGACGACGACGGCAATACACTTGCTCAGTTCCTTCGTAATCGTGTGGTGATTCCTCGGTCCAGTCGTCAACCATTGCGCTAAGCTTTCAATTCCCCTATCGGTTGCCCTGAATCAACGGTAAAACAGCAACACACAATAAAGATATGTTCTTACAACATACAGTAATTATGTTCTTATAACACATACGTCATGTCTTTCGAAAAATTAGAAAAATAAACACTCATACTAAAAGGCTATGTTTTGGTTTAAAAATAGTGGGTGAAAGTATCGTTAATACCTTCGTAATCCGTATACGAATAGAATACAGTTTAGAAAGTGATAATTCAAACCGATTAGAATGACGGAATTTAAGTAAATTCAAAGGTACCAAAACTGCATTCTGATAACATAACTACACAACCAAGCATGATTTGTAAAATGGAGGGCATAAACGACATTTTGCAGTAATAAGTCACAAAATGCAACTGGAAGCGTGTTTTCCAGATATCAACCAAGCAACAAGTGTGTTTCAAAATACAAGTAGAAGTGTATTTCGAAAATGCTACCAAGCATTGTATTTTCCCGGTCAAACAGCACTTTTGAGCATTGTATTTTTGTTTGGGCTTTACCATTCCCTCAAATCCGGTCAAACTGCACAAAAAATACCAAAGTAACCAATCACGCCCTTAGAGATTATGACTTAGTTCTGAGTATGTTGTGAATATAATTATGAGTTAGTACTGAGTTAGTGTTTTGCATTTGTTTCAGAGTATTAGGTGTAATTTCTTTGATTGGAAGGATGTGAAGCTGAGTAAATACTATAGGAATTACATTTTGACATTGTGGGATAAGGAGAAGTATCTCACTAGGGAGAATGAAAACTTGACTCTTGAAGTGAAGAAGTCTAGATTAGAATAGGATATTATCGTCAGTATTTAACTATGATCTGTAAAGTGACTATGGCTTTGCCGTCTGGTGTACTCATGCTTTTCATTAATATACTCCAAAAAAAAAGGAGAAGACACAGGAGATCAAGCCTGTCTGTGCAATTGTGCTGTAATAGTGTGACTTAACGATAATAAATCCAGATTTATCCCCCAAGGTCTTCCCAGACACAAACCAATGACAATGACTAGACACTCTAGCAGCACACACTGCTAAAGCCTTTTCTTTAGTATTCTTCATGAAACTGTACTTAAACGCATATTTACTTGAATATTTAGCTAACTCCTCCCTAAACTCAACTACACCACCAGGAAACTTCTGTACTATTCCGCTTATAGTAAAATCCCAAGAATCAGACAACAAAGTCGTTTTCTATTAGGGGGGGAGATATGAGGCAGATCATGTTCATCATCTAAATTTTCACAACCAACTGTTGAAGAACTTCCTTCACCTGAATTACAATTGGATGTTTCATCTACAACCTTAACTGGCTATGCAGGTGCTTGAAATCTAGGGGGTTTATATACTACATGCATACATACAAGATGCTCTTTGAATGACTTAATCAGATACAACATGCTAATGAAATCAGCCTCGACGGAGATGCTTACCTTGCTGTGGTTCTGAATATCGTAATAGAACGATGTAGTCTTCCTCATCAGAAGAGGCCACTTTCTGGAAAACTCTTTCAAGGAAAGCCTTGTATGCAGTGTTGTGATTCACCAGAACAGAGATGGTTTCGCCGTGAAAGCTAACCATGATTATACAAGGTTGAGGTGGTTCAGTCGCATGCTTCTCGTTTTCGTTAACACTCTCAAGATTGATCAGAGATGATGTTCAAAACCCTAATGAAAATTCAAAAATAAACATTAATTACATTCCAACTACTTCATTAATCACTCAGTCGGTCGATTTTCGAGAAGGAAAAAAATGAAGATTGGGCGGTGAGGGTTAAATGGGAAGATTAAAATCACGCTGGATTAGGGGGGGTTTAAATGGGTAAGTGATCGATATTCACTGTGAAATACTGTTATTGTCCTCAGAGGACTTTGGTGAATTAATTTTGGTGCGCCAAGGACTTTTGTGATTTGAGGGACGATTTTGGTCCTTTATCCGTAATTTTCCCAAAAAAATGAAGACTTCAGGTTCAGGCCCAACAAGGCCCTAAGCAGCCAAACCAAATTTGAGAAGTACACCCAATTGTTCTAGTTTATGACTTTACAACAGCTATTAAAAGGTCTTTGGTTCCGAATATGAATTGAATGAGTCAAGTATTTCACTCAAAAAAGATAGGCAAAGACTCAAGAAATGAGGCTTTTCCCATAGCATTACGGAAAAGATGACTTTTCCGTTACCGGCGGGATGCTTTAAACATGTGTCTGGGTGTTGAAAACAACATTTCCTGTGTATACGAAATTGATGCATCTCCCAAAACAACCTCAAAAACAAATAATTATATATATAAAAAAAACCTCAAAAACATATTGCATATTTTGCATTGATAGTCAATATAAATTAGTTACTCACATGCAACAGTATTGCTAATGGGAACCGTTGTCCAATGCTGATTTATTTAGTTTCACGGTTTGACCAATGCGATGATCCCTCCGCGACGTAAAGTTCGTAGAGTGATCCTACCCCCTACTTAAGTAAAGTCTTCCAATGTCGCCCTTCTTAAATTTTTTATCACTGCCGGAATACCGTGCACTCAAATATGTGGAATGGTATCCATCTTTTATGCAGCTACGGATGTGATTCCGCAAGTCAACATCAGTATGCAAAGCCACAGGGCCATCCCGGCCTGGCAAGTTAGCTTCTAATATAAAGGAATCTGTCGCCCGTTCTGGGAAAAACAATTGTTCAAGTATACCCTTAACAATGTTATTGACCTTGAGGTCTTCTGTCCACTTGGAGGATATAATCTTGTAGGTCGATGATCCACTAAAAGCCCCCCATATTTGAATGGTTTTGCTGCAAAATAGTAGACCATAAGTTATTTGTACGTCCATGTGATTCAGGTATAATAGCATTCACAAATGATGCAGCGACATCAAAGGAATCATACTGCAAAATGAAGAAAGAAACAGAGAAAGCCAAAGTTCTAAAATCAAGTTTGGTGTAGTGTAAAAAGTCTATTCGATTGTGTGACACGCGCCAGCTTGCGGAACACATTCTACGACACAGCAGATCACAACCACCTCATGGAACCAATCAGAACAGCATGGTGCTTTGCACCCACATGCAGCAGAGAGCAGAAAGGGACAATTCAATAGAAATTAGGGTTCTTCGCCCTAATCAGACAACACAACAATTCGGAGGACATAACGGATCTAATCTCGTCATCGATTGAGAGCTCTCCAAAGATTGAAAGAGACGATTCCTTGGACATATTCAATTGTGTTTTCCTCATTATTTTAGTTAGCTTAGTTTGATTATAAATAGCCCAGTTAATTAGTAGTAAGTAGGGCTTCTTATAAATTCATCCATTCAATTCACTTGCAATATACACAAACTGTTCGGCAAAAATGTTGTTCTTTACATTTTGTTACAGCATACGCCAAAGTGAGCATGCCAATTACCTGTTGTGCAGGGTGTTTCCACGGTGTGTATACAGCAGCCTTGCTAATCTCTTACGGGTGGAATTCGCTTCATCCTGTTATTCCATCCATTAAAAGATATACAATTAATATGGACATCAGATAATGTCAAATGCAAGTACGCAGCAGCTCTAGAATCAATATCTTACCTCTGAAAGTGATCTATTAACTTTTTCCCGGAACATCAAGAACAGGCAGGCGTAGACTCCGCAGTCATTATTATTGCGTTGTAATGCAGTAGCTTCCATACCAATAAACTGGAAGTTTGTAGACCACTCCTTCTGTTTAAACATTGCATGTTTATTGATGGCGGTGACTGCCCGCTCATAGTGTTTTGCCTACACGGAGTGTGTGTACACCCAACACTCAGTCAGTAATCAAATTGACTTGTTGTTTTATAATTACACCACATTAAATGATTTTTGGAGGACAGCCCTTACCAGTCGGCGAGCTAGATCTTCTTTGCCAGGGAGTAACGAGTCACAGTACTCTATTGTTCTGTTATCTAAATTCACCCGAACCACGGAAAAATGTCTGCAGTCAAGAATGGGTATAGATATGGTTGAGCATTCTGGTGGATTTCCCACAAAACCATCTAAGCTTCCACTCAGGGCCTTAAGTTGAGGTGTCTCTGATTGAGCAAGCCTCTGCCTTAATTAAACGCGATGAAGCGAATTGAATGAGTAACTGATAAATAATAGAATGGACCTTTAAATCTACTTTTGAAATTGTAGCCTCACCGAGAACGTTAAAGGTACTACCCAGTGTTCGGTGTCAATTCCAACGTGTGTCCTGTCAGGCCAAATGACGGCTGCAACGGCGCAGATGACCTGTTCAATATATATACAATATCAATATGATTCGTGCGATATTTAAATATTAACTTACTGATTACAGCAGTAGTATACTGATTACGTATAGTATAGTATTATTATCAGCAGATTATTCACTTACATCGTCCATAAACCAACTCGGTGACGCAATGGTCGCCATAAATTGGCGTCTCATTTCACTTAGACCAATGCTCCCTGTATCTGCAGCTTTCACCAAGACTTCACTGCACGTTTAACGAATTTTAGGTTTGATTCACCCTTATAAATTAAAAATAAAATTAAAATGCAGAAGTATGTTTTCGAAGCGCACTCTTCTGATCCATAATTTACTAGATAATTCCACAGTGTCTGTGAAGGCTCTGGCATGGATTCTTTAATTAGGTCAAACAGGTCACCCTCCGGCAGGGCATTCCCAAGTCCACGGCTGGCTCGAGGCTGCCGCTTTACCTTTTTGCTGGGAGAATGGCCAGGCTGCACAGTCACTGGATCGTCCTCTTCCATCCCTGCCATCCTCTTATGACGTGACCGCGTAATTCTGGGCTCCACTATGTATTTGACTTCATTACTCTCACCCGAATTGATCTTTGCAGTTGGACTGTGCTGAACTACAGTATCCGTGGGCGTACTAGTACTCCTGAATTAACAAACATAAATATCAGTGACACTGACAGATCAATATTTACTACTGATGATGTAGGAACTGAGCATGAAAAGGACAAAGTTACAGCGTATTGTTTCTCGGGCAAATGTTTCCTTTCGGTGATTCGGGAGTGAGATTTTTCTGCTTATTCTGTTGTTCTCGATTTAGTCTCAGGGAATCCTCACTCTCTCCTAAATTCTGCTGCGGCTGAGTGCTCTCATCTACAGTCTTATGGGTCGTGCTAGTACTCCTGAATTACAAACATAAATAATCAGTGAAACACCGTGACAGATCAATTTTACTAATGACACAGGAACGACCATGAACAGGTCAAAGTTACACACGTTTTGTTTCGCAGGCATGCGACTATTGTCACATCATCCTGATGCTCTATTGGAGTTCCAGTTTCCTGCACATTATGTTTCTCTTCATTTACTTTGGGTGATTTGGGAGTGAATTTTTTCCGCTTAAGCTGTTTTTCTCCATCATGTTTCAGTGAATCCTCACTCTCAACTGAATTCTGCTGCTGCTGAGTGCTCTGATCTCCAGTCTTACGGGGTGTGCCAGTACTCCTGAATTACAAACATAAATCATCAGTGACAGACCAATTTTACTAATGACACTGGAACGAGCATGAACAGGTCAAAGTTACACACGTTTTGTTTGGCAAGCATGTGACTTTTGTTGGCTGCCCAATCTGTTTTTCTTGTTTTACTTTCGGTGATTTGGGAGTGAATTTCCGCTTAAGCGGTTTTTCTCCATCATGTTCCAGTGAATCCTCATTCTCAACTAAAGCCTTCTGCTGCAGATTGATCTGATCTCCAGTCTTACGGGGTGTGCCAGTAATCCTGAGTTACAAACATAAATAATCAGTGACACACCGTGACAGATCAATTTTCAATTTTAGTAATGCCACAGGAAAAGAGCATGAACAGGTCAAAAGGTACACACGTATTGTTTCTCGGAGATATTTTTGGCTCATTCTGTTTTTGCTCATTTACTTTTGGTGAATGAGGACTTAGGTTTTTCCTCTTAGTCCGTTTGTCTTGTTTCCGTGAATCCTCAATCTCACTCTCTCCTGCTTTCTGCTGCAGATTGATCTGATCTCCAGTCTTACGGGGTGTGCCAGTAATCCTGAGTTACAAACATAAATAATCAGTTTCGTGAATCCTCAATCTCACCCTCTCCTGCTTTCTGCCGCTGCAGAGTGAGGTTTTCTCTCTCGAGATCTTTCTTTTCATTCATGTCCCATGAAATGTCACGTGGTGGTGGTGTGACCTTTTCGTCACTGTGATCATGTGAATGGGTGGTGTTACTCGTGTTCGCTTTCCTGAATGTCCGACATTGAGAATAAGTTTAACACATTAAAAATATCATTACACATAACAACCATACTAAAATGTGTTAGTTTTACCTTTCGAGCAGGTTCGAATTAAACTCGAACAACTGAGACACAATCTCCTCCAAAGCACCAGAAACTTCAGCCTACAGATGTAATGAGATACTCAAAAGAATGCACCTATATTAAACTGGCGAAGTGAACATTTGGGGTTTTACCTGTGTTTCCAGGACTGGAACATTTGCAGTGGACTCCATCATCATCTTGCACAAATACAACAAACCTTCCCCCCTGTTCCATTGATATTTCAATTAGTAACATTTTTTCAAAAAACAAAATCAGATTGGAGTGGTTCCTGCTTACAATGTATTACCTCCTTTTTTGACGCGGCACACGGTCTTCTATTGTGATACTGAAATGATAAGCAGATGCTCCCAGACCAATACTCACACTACGCTTAATATCTTGAATCCTACGTTCAAAATCTCTGGCCTGGAATCAAAGCAAAATCGATAATTAGCTACAAACATATGAGTACTTAACTCCCACATGCAGGTCTCGGGAAGTAACTGTTGGTCATACCTTTTGTTGAGCTAGATAACTCTTCTGTGACTTATTATCCGTAGATTGATCTGTATCACACACCAATATATTGGTGGTAGATGGCACGAGAATGCCAAGGAACCAATGCCCTGCTTCGTCCTTGACTGGTATGAAAATTCTTCTCGGCCAGACCACATCTTTGGTCAAATCCACACCAAGATATTCTTCCACTTTACTCATAACAGTTGGTAAAAACCAATCATCTTTCCGGCACTGTTTGGCACGTTGTGTGCACATGTATGCAACACAATCAATCAACTACAATCACAGGATAAAGATCAATGAACGAACCTACCAAATCATCAAATTTGTAAATGAGAAGATAATACAGCAGCTTACCGCATCCACATAAACAGGCCTCGGCGATAGCAATCCCTGCAACATATCCTTGCTCATCGAGCACACACCATAATTAATGACCTTAGTGCTGCATTAGAGAAGGGAGGGTCATCCACGTTATCAGGTTCACTGTAACAGTGTCATAAATTGTTTGTAAAATTTCTATCATACCTGTCTGGTATTTCAGAATTATCAATGACCGAACGTATTCCACCTCCAGAACTATACTCTTTCACACGGGATGAAATGATGTCGTGCACGTCATCTCTCGTCCCTTCCAGCACAGATCCCGCCAATTCATCTCGGTCTGTCTCTTTCATTTCCCCTGTGTTATCCAACTTCTCTTCACCGAGAGGTATTTTTCTTCCATGGAACCTCTCCTGGAACCATTGATCAACTGTATCCTTCACAGTTCTCTCTATTGTGTTTTCCAGTGACACAATAGTACCTTTAAAATCATTGAGGTGTTCAATCACCCTTTTAACTGTGTCTTCCCTTATATGACCTGGTTTTACCATATTCGCTATGGTCTGCAGGGTTTGTAATGCTTTCATTGGTGCTGACCTGAACTTACCACGAATTTGATTCGTTAATTCCGTAGTATCTGCGATGTCTGCACCAGACATGTCGTCTGACCAATCTGATTCATCATCTTGTGATGATTCAGGATGGTAGGTTGCACCAGCGGGGGAATGAATACCATCTGAACCTTCTCCGTCAGGTTTAGCGTGACGTAGGTTGGTACCATGGGGTGAATGATTAACCTCATGGCCTATGTCATCACTTTTGTCATCCGTGTTTTCTGGAATACAACTAGTTGCACTGGCCCCAATAACCGAGCATGCCTGTAATAAGATGTGACAAGATTTTGAGACACTTGTGCCAATATCATACATACTAATTACTTTGTATACCACCACAGTATTACCTCACTAGACAGAAAAATACCATTGCGTTTGAAACACGCTCTGAGATTCTCAGGTTTTTCCCCAACAAGTTGTTCAATATATGAGGTGCCTATTTCAAAGTTAATGCTCGGTTGTTCACCACGCGGATATACACGAGCCATGAAGATGACCTGAAAGTAAAACCGATTTCATGATTATCACATTGTAAAATTCATATTATATGCATGAAACTAAGCAAGATTGTCATACCTCAAGCAGGAATACACAACCAGTTGCATAACCATTGGCACCTTTATAGGATCTAGCCCCTCTGTTGAGATCATCTTTCACCTG
>JAYMSM010000148.1:0-15222 GCA_036897885.1 Plantago crassifolia | reverse complement strand
CATATCAGCTTGATGTCTCTTTACATGATCAGCTTGAGAATAGCTAATATAGAGTGCATCAGCTTAGCTAATATAATAAAACATTCAGGTTATGTATCCTCATCAAAACCAATCAACGAATTTACACAAGATACTTTTAAGTACCAATGTGTCTTTCAGGGTGCTAAGCAAAGGTGTCTTTCAGGGTGCTAAGCAATTTACTCCTTAACCACTGAACACTTAAGCGTATTCAAGGAGACTGCTCAACATTTTCCCCCTTAGGACAAATAACTCCTTTTCCACTGAATATTGAAAAATATTCAAGGAGGCTGCTCAACAATGGTCAACTCTATAAGTTTAAAATGGGACGGATATTAATTAGTTTTTTTAATATGATTAAGTTATACGTACTAACTAGTACTAACTAGTTTTGTTTTTAAACTTTATGGTTAAGGAGTAATGATAATGTTTATATTTTAATAAAATAATGAAAAAAAAATTTAAAACTAACAAATATAGGAAAGGGGAAAAATCACACAGGTCACTTTCTTCCTTCTCACATCGTTTCCTCCACACAGTAAGTTGTAAGTTGTAATTGTAAAAAGTAAAAACCCTATCTTCCTCCTCATCGGCTTTCTTCCTCCTCGTCCCTCATCGGCTTTCTTCCTCCTCACATCGATTTCGAAGTTGCAGATGGGTTAGCAATTTGTATCGAATTCGCAGCTGATGGTTTAGCAATTTGTAGAATCCGTCGATTTCGAAGTTGCAGTTCTTCTCCTCTTCAAGAATTCGAGTTCAATTCTTGTTCCTGATCGAAGTCTTGAACCGAATCAAGATGGGTTACCCAATTCCCTGAATGCGAGTTCGATTCCGTTACAGGTCAGTTTGCTTTGCTCCAGGTCTCTTTTTTTTCTTTCTGAAATTAGAATGTTCTAAATTGGATGGATTGTATTGAATCTTGAGTTCACAATAGGATTGCAAATTACAGTTATACAACAGGTCAACGTACCACATAATTTGGGACTCCACCAATGTTTCTTGAGTGCTGTTTAATTTCCTCGTTAACCTTCAGGAAATTTTAAGTACTTGTACCACAGCAATATCAACCAAAAGCTAGAGGGGATATGTAGACACATTGGTTCTTGACTTATTGTGAAAGACGAAAGTTACCTCCTTCAGGCCATTGTTTGGAACTGCAAGAAACTCAGATGCGAGTTCAATTCCGTTACAGGTCAGTTTGCTTTGCTCCAGGTCTCTTTTTTTTCTTTCTGAAATTAGAATGTTCTAAATTGGATGGATTGTATTGAATCTTGAGGAAATTTGAATCTGGATGTATGCTGATAATTCTATTTGTATTGTTGCTTGCGAGACTAGTTAGATTCAGTTGCTTCAACTTCAGCAAAATTTATTCAGTTCACTTGTTACCGGAGCGTCCCTATTTGATCTCGCCAATTCTCCTGAACCTTCCATCAACTTCAGGTCAGTTTGCTTGAGTTTCAGTTACAGGTCAGTTTGCTTCAGGTCATTTCTACATCGATTTAGCCTTTCTAACCTGTTACTACTATTTGTAGTCATGCTTCTTTTTTTTTGGTAACGGCAAAATTTTATTACGTATGAATTAAACTGTACAAGTATATGTTCTTTGTGTTTAAGAAATTGCACGAGCGAACAATCCCCAAAAATCGAAACGGACTCTAAAATTTTCACATCTCAGCCTGATCTGAGCCAATATTGATTCTGAACAAAATGTGACATGAATTGGACCAAGGAAGATTGTCGTGGTACATAGGACCTCTTGTGGCAAAAGTAGAAGCCCAAAAGTTGATCAAAAAATAGACCACCCAGTGAAACCATTTAAAATTTGTAGTCATGCTTGTTACATGCTTGTTACTATAAAGTTGTGATTAGTACAATGAAGGTATATTCTGCGTGGTGGTGAATGTTAAAGTAACTGTTCTATGTTCTGTGATGGATATTGACAATGTATCTGCTTGTTAGCTGATATATTGTCTTAGTATCATTGGTGTTTTTTTCTTCCCTAAAGCAGGTTTTATGTGGTAGAATGATCAGTTTAGTGGATGGTGGTGTCACTTAGCTTTTATGGTTGGTTTAGTACATTGGTTTTGATACTTGGTTAAGATGGATGTGTTTGGGCTTTCCGCAAGTGTTTATATGTTTTGGTTTAGTGGACTGCAGTAGTACTTAGATCAATATTGCCCTGTAGTCTCGAGCTTTTGGAAACTAGTTTTTGACTTATTACCCCGGTTTAGTCTCACCTCGAGTTTTTGTTATGCGTTTCTTTATCGAGAGGTGGTAAGGATTTTCAGTTTGGCTAGTCTTCATGTGCTTGGCATGCTGTTATATACTTGTGTGTGTTATGACATGAAAACATTTGTTATAATGTGGATGAAGTTGAAAAATGGATAAAGTTGCTCTCAAGAGCTGCAAACAACTCCAAACCTCTTAACTTAAGTAAGGAATATTCTTTGGGTGTCAAGTAATTAATACTCATACATGTTGCGCTATTACCCTTTTTTAGGAGTGGAAATGGATTTAGATCGAAGTTGGATGTATAACCGTTTGGATGAGAACTGGCGTTTACGCCGTGAGTGGATGGTTGGACTTAAATATTTCCTCGAATCTGCACAAAAACACCCTCAATGTATGAAAGGGGATAAGATTAAGTGCCCATGTGCACGGCGTAGTTGCCACAACAGGAAATATATGAAAGTATCGGATGTGCATCTTCATTTGGCGAGCAAAGGGTTTATGAAAGGCTATTCTGTCTGGAATCACCACGGAGAACTTTTTGTGATTGATAGGGACAATGCTAAGCGGGCTAGGGTTGATATAGATGAACGTGAAATAGTTGATGGGTACACACAAATGGTGTTGGATGCTGCAGGTCCAGAGCTTTTAGGTCATCGTAATGATGATGGTGATAATGATAATGGTGATGATGGTGATAATGATAATGGTGATGATGATGCATGGAGTGATGATAACGAGCCACCAAACCCTGATGCCCAAATGTTTTATGACATGTTGGATGCAGCAAGTACTCCAATATGGCCTGGTTGCAAGAAACATACTGAGTTGTCTGTAATCTCTCGTCTCATGAGTGTGAAATGTGAAGGTCAAATGTCTGAGAAGAATTTCGACTCTATAACAGAACTTATGACAGAAATGGTCCCTGATGACAATGTAGTTCCAACCAACTTCTACGCAGCAAAGAAGAAGATGCGTGGAATGGGATTACCTATGGAAAAGATAGATTGTTGTAAGAATTTATGCATGATTTACTGGGAAGATGATAAAGATGCCATGTCATGCAAATTCTGTCATGAGAAGCGTTATTTGAAATACAAGAAGGGAGCCGCGAACAAGCGACATAAAGGAAATGTTCCATTCAAGAGGATGTATTACTTTCCACTGGCACCTCGTTTGAAGAGGTTGTATGCTTCTCCCGCTTCTGCCAAGGATATGAAGTGGCATGCCGAGCGTGATTCGGCTCCTGAAGATGAAGGGAAAATGGAGCATCCATCAGATTCACCGGCATGGAAGCATTTCGATGATACCCATCCATACTTTGCCTCAGAGAGTCGAAATGTAAGGTTGGGGTTGTGTGCTGATGGGTTTAATCCTTTTGGTGCTTCTGGGAAGCAATATTCTTGTTGGCCAGTTATATTAACTCCGTACAATTTGCCTCCCGGTTTGTGCATGAAAGAACAATTCATGTTCTTGACTGTGTTGGTTCCAGGGCCCAAAGATCCAGGACAAAAGTTAGATGTGTTCCTACAACCCCTAATCAGAGAGCTTCAACAACTATGGGAAGTTGGTGTGCCTGCATATGATATCTCAACTAAGACAAACTTCCAACTGAGGGCTTCATTGTTGTGGACTGTTAGTGATTTTCCAGCTTATTCCATGTTGTCTGGTTGGAAGACGGCAGGTAGAGTTGCTTGTCCTCATTGTATGGAGGACACAGATGCATTCACTCTGAAGAAGAGTCAGAAACAAACGTGGTTTGATTGCCACCGTAGGTTTCTTCCCGAAGACCATGTGTTTAGGCGTAACAAGAAAGATTTCAAGAAAAATGAAACGGTTGACAAGGGTCCCCCAACGCCTCGCACAGGGGCTGAAATATTAGAAGAGATTGAGAGGTTGGGATTGATGAGAGTCACTGAAGTTGGTTCTTTAGAGCACAATTTGAAAATTTCAAGAAAGTGTGGTTGGAAGAAAAGGAGCATCTTCTGGGACTTGCCATATTGGAAAGACCTTTTGATACGTCATAACTTGGATTTCATGCATATTGAGAAGAATGTGTTCGAAAACGTTTTCAACACGGTATGCAATATTAGTGGAAAAACTAAGGATACCGTTGAATCTAGGGAAGAAATTGAGGATTTGTGTCGTCGTCCTGGGCTAACTACGAAGGATTCTGTAACAGGAAAGTACCCGAAGGCATGTTACACACTTGATGCAAATGCAATAACAAAGTTGTTTGATTGGGTTAAGGATTTGAGGTTTCCTGATGGGTATGCATCTAACATGGGCAGGTGTGTGGATCAAAAGAAGGTAAAAATGTTTGGGATGAAAAGTCATGATTGCCATGTTTTTATGCAGCGCTTGCTACCGATTGCCGTCCGGGAGTTGCTTCCAAAGCAAGTGGCAACTGTGTTAACCGACCTTAGTATTTTCTTTAAAGATCTAAGTTCACGAGTTGTTTGGAATGATGATTTGGCACGACTTGAGGCTGAAATACCAATTATACTTTGTAAGCTCGAACGTATATTCCCTCCAAGCTTTTTTGATTCGATGGAGCATTTACCAGTTCACCTCGCTTATGAAGCAAGATTGGCTGGACCGGTGCAATATAGATGGATGTATCCATTTGAGAGGTAATGATTGGATTAATTCTAAGATTAAGTAAACTTCCATTTGATGTTTTCGTTTACCTAACATGCTACATTATAATATATTTATACATAGGTACTTGGGAAAACTCAAAAGAAATGTAAAAAACAAGAACAAAGTTGAGGGTTCGATTGCTAATGCATACGTGATGGAAGAGAGCATCTCATTTTGTTCGTATTATTTCGAGGATCATGTACGAACAAAGTCAAGAGTTGTACCTCGAAATGCAGAGACATATGGCATTCAAGCCCAAGAGGATAATGACCGAACCCTTTCGATATTCAAGAAATCTGGGAGACCACTTGGACAAGGAAGAAAGCAATTTCTAACAAGCAAGGAGTACACAGCTGCTGAATCATATGTTTTATTGAATTGCCAAGAGGTCGAAAGATATACCGACATATTCGATGAGTAAGTATTTGATATAAAAATATACACTTCAGTCTTACCCATTTCTTTGGGTGATATATATCAACTTAGCCGTAATCTATTTACATGTGTAGGGAGACACGGACGAAATTAACTTCAGATGACCCACGTCTCTTGAACGATGATGCACAACTTGGCCAGATAATGAGTACAAAGATGGAAGAAGAGTTTCCAAAGTGGTTTCACGAACATGTTGCTGATCCATTGAACAATGTAGAGGATCCATACATTGTTTCCTTATCCCAACGACCCATACATAGAGTAACCATTTATCCTGGGTACATGGTCAATGGATATCGATTTCACACAGTCGATCATGGGACATTTAAGGCTACACAGAACAGTGGGGTATGTATTAAGGGATCGACTTATGGAGAGGGTGAGTATGACTATCATGGGCGTGTCAAAAGAATTTTAAAGCTTCATTATTATGGTTATCCAACAAGAGACACCTTTCTGTTCGAGTGTGATTGGTTCGATCCAAATCCATTAGGCACAAAGAAGCATCCAACACACGGGCTTGTGGATGTAAACCACAAACGCAGATTCAATAAGTATGAGCCATTCATTTTGGCAACGCAAGCTCATCAAGTCGCATACTGTTCATATCCAAGCTTGAAAAAAGACAAGGAAGATTGGTGGGCCGTGTTGCAAATCAGACCTCGTCATCATATTAAATTTCCAGTGACATCTCTCACTGACTCGTTCCAAGAAGAACACGTAGAACGACATGATAATGATTTAGATTCAAATAGAGAAGTGTTGGAATTGAGTGAAAATGATGGTATGTAGATTTATTGCATTATTAAAAATGTGTGAATATACTCTAATATGTCAATATTTTTATTTTTAGTCTAAATATGCACGTGTTCATTCATGCATAAGGGATGCATTATTAATTAGATCTTCATCCAGATTAAATCTTATATATTTCACTTATATTGTGTTTTGTCTTGTGATTAATTATTAGATGACTAGAAGTACACATCAGAGCCAGCAGAGACGGAGGAGGGGGAGTGGGAGTGGGAGTGGGAGTGTGAGGGGGAGTGGACAGTCCTCTTGTCACGGGGACCAGCTCCACGAGTCCGATGAGCGGGTACCAGAGACACCACCCTCTACTCGTGGATCCGCCTCACATGCACGTGGCACTGAGCCTCACTCTGACGATGATTATGATGCCAGTGACCAGGCTACTGACCAGGCTACTGACCATGATGAGCCTCTTGGAGATTTACGTCCTTGGCTCACTATTGATTCCAGATCTCAGTATGTTTTTAGTAATGTAAGCCTGAATGATTATATTTAATTTAACCAAATGATTGACCCACATGGATGTGCTTGCTTGTATTATGTTTATGGATTCAGGTTTAGGGACGAGACGGTCGTGCACGGGAAAATTGGGAAGATAGTTACACAAAAACTTGAAGTTGGCGTACTAAAATCGCAACAGTGGTCTGAAGCCCACAAGGCACAGTTGTTCGCTGAGTTTAAGGTAATAATTCTAGTACATACTTTTTTTATCGGTTGGGGCATTGCCTTTGTATTCATTTGTCTATAATATAGCGTTTGGGGCATTGCCTTTGTATTTATTTGTTTATAATATAGTGTTTGGGGCAGTGCCTTTGTATTCAAGAGTTTACAGTTTATCATTTGGGGCATTGCCTTTGTATTCATCTGTTTATAATTTATTGTTTGGGGCATTGCCTTTGTATTCATCTGTGTACAATTTATCATTTGGGGCATTGCCTTTTTTTATATATGCTAGTAATTATCTTAATTTAATGTAGGCTAGTTTCCGCTGGATTGATGATAAAGATTATGAAAACAGAGTTAAAGCAGTTTTCTTTTCGAGGGCATCTCGAATATATTCAAGCAGGATACACCAGTGGAAAAAACTTTGGTATAATGCCAATCGAGGATGTCCTACAGATGTTCAACAAGAAAATTGGGCTGCATTTGTTAAACATTGGGATAGTGAAAAGGCTAAATTGGAAAGTGAGCGGAATAGGAAAAACAGATTGTCAGAGGTTCAACCAGGGGCTGGAGCGTCTAAGTCGTATATGGGAAGGTGCTCCATCGCTGAGCGGGCTAGAAGACTGGTAAGTAATTAATGTCTCCTCAGTTTAATTATATATGTGTATATATGCATATCTTGTTCTGATTCTTCTATTTCCTTCTCTCTCTTTTTGTTCTTTTCTCTTTATATTAAATCATTTATTATAGTTATATAAATTCAATGTAGGCTGCAAAGCTAAAACGTCCAGTAGATCTTGCTGAGGTGTATTGTGACAGTAGGCAGAAGGAAGGAAAGTTTGTTGACGCTACATCACGTCGAATATATGTGAGTTCATTTCTTTTAACATTTTATTAATTAGTAGATGTGTTATACTTATAAAAATTCTGTTGCACTAGTTGCTATACTTATAAAAATTCTGTTCTTTCAATTCTGCTATACTTATTAAAATTTCTGCTGCACTAGTTGCTAACAATTCTGCTGCACATATATCCCTAACATCAGTACATCACTCTCCTACTAATCACACCTTACTTGCTTATTTGTACATTGTCCTCTCAATATCCCACCTTTTCCCAGTTTGTTAACTCCCACTTCATTTTCTTTTAAATACAGGAGAAGTATGAAGCTGAACTTGAAAAATTGGATGAGGATGCAACTCTAGAGGATAGAAATTGTGCATTTTTGAAGGTCAACCCAATGAATAAAAAACGACGAGTGTTTGGTTTGGGAAGTGTTGCTTCATCTTTAGGAGGCAGGGGTTGTAGTAGTCAACGAGAGAATGGGTACACTCAAGAAGATATCGATGGAGCTGTACAACAAGCTGTTCAATTGATGCAGACTCAGATTGAAGAGCAAAAGACTCAGATTGAAGAACAAAAGAATCAAATGGAAGAACAAATGGAAGCACAAAGGAAGGTAACTGCTGACCTTGCTAGCAAGGTTGAGATGTTATTGAGTGGACGTGGTCCACCTCCAGCCTCTTCCTGAGTCGTTTCATATCTCATATTAGTCGTAGTTGGTGATGTTCATATTAGTCGTAGTTGGTGATGTTTAGATGCTTCTGTTTGACGTTTGACGATTATGATCTATGTCATTTTAGAATATTGTATGATATTTGAATTTTACGTTGAATAGTATTTTGCTTATATTTTGGTTGATGATGATTTTATATGTATCTTGATGATATTTTGTCCCATAATTTTTCTGGTTATCGTAAATATATAAATATTTTGGAAAAAAACAAATTCCGTCGCAAAATCCGTCACATCAAATTAAATCATCATCCCTTGCAAATTCCGTCGCATACGATCCGTCACAATGTCCGTCGCACAATTCCGTCACAAATACCGTCGCAAAAGAATCATATAAATTCTAATATTTCATCAACCATTCGTCGCTAAATCCGTCGCAATTTGTGACGGATGATTCCGTCGCAAATAATGGTTCAACCAAAAACCCGGTCAAACAATCCGTCGCAAAATCCGTCGTAGAAACGGTCGGAGGCGGACTCATTGTCCGTCGCAAAATCCGTCGCAGTTTGCGACGGACGAAAATGGCCGTCGCAAAATTTATTCGACGAGCACTTTCTCCACGTCCCTTTGTCCGTCGCAAATTCCGTCGCCCGAACCTTTTCCGTCGCAAATTCCGTCACAATAGCCGTCGCAATTCCGACTGTTTCTTGTAGTGTCGACTCCTTGGCAAGTGGCGGATAGAATTAAATTCACGTGTTGGCAATGGCTGGCTCAAGGGCAAAGGGAAGTTAACTTTATATAATTACGTAACGGATTAGCTCCTCGAGCCCATTTTTTGCCTAACTTAATTGCGGGAACTAATTAAGTCAAATTGCAGGAGAGCAGGAGGGAGTTTAGATTGTATTATATCTTGGATGATGATAGTGGGAGTTGAAAATCGCACTGGGGAGTGAGAAGGAAAGGACAAGGTGCTGGAAACAAGATCAATCAGGATTCTTATATGTTTAAAGGATGCTGCGGACATCAGCGGCTATTGGGAGATCTCAGCATATCAACCTGTTTGGTTAAGGAGCAGTTTGGGGAAGATAATCTCCAACGTGCAGCAGTGGATTTTGAAGATGCGGCAGTGGTGTAGGCTTGATTGAACGTACGTAGGTTGAGTGGTCTTGACTTAGTGCCGGAACCGGTTGTACTCTTTTTTTCTTACCGACGGTTTTATCCCTCTAGGTTTTACTTTCGAAGGTTTTTAAGAAGGCAACGGTTTCATATCGTGATTAAGTCTTGACGAAAGAAGAGTTGGTGTTGGTTTTGAATGCTAAGACATGAAAAAGTGTTGCACCAAACAAATATCGTAAAATTGATAATTGATAATAAAACTTTTTATCGATTATAAAAAACCGAATAAAAGAAATGAGAAAAACATCAAAAATTCAGGTGGACAGATTCGAACATATGTAGACATGCTATTTAATTCCAAACAATTTAAGAACCTCAACTACCTGTGAGACTAACGTACTAATTAATTTGATTAACTAGCTAACACGTTTCTATTATATCTCTTTATAATGTCTTTAGGGCAGGACATGTTGTTCATGCATGTGCGGGTATCCTCCTTAGACAGGTTCAAATCTAGCCATGAACTCGTCTAATTATTTTACGTGTGGATATTTAAGTGCACAACTATTTCGGATGAGATATATATAGAGTATATATAAAGTACCCTGATCTTTTACAATCTTCCTACGTATTTATTTTATCTAGTAGTTTTTAGGAGAATTGTAATTATATTAGTAGGGAATAGGGATATTAGTAAGGGAGGGGAAATAGAGTATGGTGGAAATAAAGTAAGAGAGATAATAAAGTGATGATAAGTAAGAAAGATAAATAATAAAAAAATGAGTTTGTAGGATAAAATTTTTCATTTTTTAATTAAGAATATTGTATTGGAACTTTAAATAAAGAAAGTTAGGAAGATTGTAAAAGAACGGAGGGGTATTTGAAATGGGGTAATGTACAGGTGTGAGTTTCACAAAATAAATGATAAGATAATAGGAAGACTTCTCTACAATCCACCGATCGAGTAATGATATGCAGATGCAGTTGCCCTATAAATACCGATACATGTTGCTCACTATTTCCATGCACTATCACACTTCCTTTTTCTTTCTCAATGGCTCTTAGAACAATTCTCATTTTCCTCCTCCTTGTGTGCATTTCTCACTTTTCATCACAAACTACTAAAGCTGCAGAACATACATGGCAAGAGGCCTTCAAGGCTCTTGGCATTGCATGGAACTCTGATGGCACCTTAGATAGGGAAATCCAAGTCCCAATGGTTAATGCCACCCCTTACGTGGATTCTACTCCGAAACCAACAAAAGCCCTCTCCCAGGACATCCAGTTAAGCTACAAATCCAAAGCCTATGTTCGCCTCTTCATCCCCTTAACCACCCCTAAAAAGAAACTCCCACTTATCATCTATGTGCATGGTGGAGACTTCGTTCTCTTCTCAGTCTCCACCGTGCTTTTCCACAACTTTTGTGAGGACATGGCCTCCCAATTCCCTGCTGTGGTTGCCTCGGTTGAATTCCGTCTAGCCCCAGAGAACAGGCTCCCTGCTGCTTATGATGATGCTTTGAACGCTATTTTTTGGGCTAGGGACCAGGCTCTTGGAAAAGGTGGCCGCGACCCCTGGATGGAGTACGCAGACTTCTCCAGGGTATTTCTCATGGGAAGTGCTGCTGGAGGTAACATTGTCTACCATGCCGCACTCCGGGCCCTGGATTTCGACATCAGTCCCTTGAAAATCAAGGGGATTATGATGAATCAGGTATTATAATAAATTTAAATTAAATTACCAAGCTTTATTAATTTTTCCTATAACTAAATTTTAAATTTATAGTGATTGTTTTTTCTTAGGGGAGGGTAAATATTTTTCTTCATCTTGATAAACGTTAACACAACCAAATACATTAACCAAAACAAAACATTTTTACTTAAACTTTTCTATCACCCACTTCAGTACACTGCCACCTACAGACAATCTTCTCAATTTCATTTTGATCAACAAAATAAAGATTAGTATTTTTTGAGTATTATATTACAAATGAATATAGTTACAGTATTTTTTGGTTAGTGTGTTGTGACTTGTGAGTAAATAGCTGAACAAATGTAGATCACCACATATTTAAAAATGAAATGAAAAGCTTTGTGATCAACTATATAAAAGGAAATTGAAAATCTATTAACTGAACGGAGTATAAAATACTGTGAACAATAAAGTATTGTAACGTTTGTTGACTAAGCTTTAATTTGTTGACACGGAATTCCTTTATATTCAGGCTTACTTCGGAGGGCTTGAAAGGACTCAGTCCGAGATCAAGCTAAAAGACGATGCATTTGTTGCCCTGTACGTGAACGACGTGCTTTGGACTCTTATCCTGCCAAAGAATCTGAACCGAGACCACGAGTTCTGCAACCCGATTTCAGGTGGGACATATTTGGGAAGGGTCAACCGTTTGCCAAAGATCTACATTAAAGGTGATTACGGTGATCCCTTAGTTGACAGGTCAGTTTTGTTGGCAAAACATCTGATCAAGAACGGACGCACCGTGTATTATCGGTTCAACCAGGGTGGATTCCACTCAATTGAGCTTCTCAACACAACCGCTGCTCAGCAACTTTACGATGACATGAAGTACTTCGTCAACGTGGCCTGCAATGAGAACGGTATCTCAACCGAACCATTGTCCAACAATATGAACGATATCATGTCCGGAGGTGGCTCTCTTTCTTTGGCTTCACTTTGATTGAGCTTGCGCTCTCTCTCTCCCTCTCGATATATCGATCTTGCCTGCTTCCATTTAGTTTGTATCTTATGTTTCATGTTATCTTGTATTCAAGTTTCAGTTTAGAACTGTCACAGTCTCGACTCTCGACTTAGTTGGAATAAAACCTTCGTGCAATTTGACGTGAAGTTCTGTACCGCATATTCACTATATAAGTACGCATACTTGAACTGAACTTATTTCTAGTACGTAAACCTAAACTGAATGGATCTGAACTGAACTGAAAAACCCATAAATTAAGTTCAACTGGACAGAGCCTAAGAAATTACTATAATGATAACTAAATTAAAGTGGACAATTATGTTCAAGTCAGGTTGGCGTAGTTTAAATTTATACTTGAAACAAGTTCAATTCAGGTCCGTTAAATTAAGTTCAATTCAGGTTCATTTAGTTCAGTTTAATTTAGTTTAATTCAACTCAAGCCATTCAATTTATTTCGGTAAAGTTTTGTTTATTTCGGAGATTTTAAGACGATTTTAACAGACTCCGAGTAAAAATATTTACATAGGGATTTAAGAGTAGGTTAAGATAAATGTTATATGTTGATTTTTAAGAATTTTTAGGTTTGTGAGGGTTTGTGAGATCAGGTGGAGATACAGAAGTATGTTAGTGAGACAGTTTGGTTAATTAATTGAGTTTTGGTAGATTACGAGAACAATAGGGATAAAGCATGGTTAATTAAGTATCTTAACCGAGCCCCTTAGTTGTATCCCAACAGTCACTTAGTTTGCATACGTTAAGGGTATGAGAAGATTCGGATCAAAAACCATAACCACCTCATTGTATCTGGTTTATGCTAATTGGCATAAAGTTCTTGATACATTATGCACTTTAGAGCAATTCATTATAAATTTGAATGCAAACACAGAAGATTCATGTCTGATACTACATTCAACATGCCTAGCATCAATTCTGGTGTAAATTATGAGATTGGCCTCACCTCAAAGGACAGATACATGATTAGAACATCATTTAAGAAAGAATCTGCTACTTGCAATAATTAACTCAAATTGCAACTTGAAGACAAACACAACATTTTCCAGTCGGAAGAGGCTGAGAAAAGCCGCTGTATGGGCCAAGTGTCCCATAGAGCAAAAAAATCTTTGGCAAATTGATGTGAATATTATTCATAAGTCGTTCGCATGCGGTCCAAAAGATCATCATGAAGCCATTGTCTACAGGCTAATATTGAACGTGGCCCATCTAACATATCAAATGCAATACTCTACGCCACTGAATCACTTGAAAACATCTAGAGCACTAGACTCCACCACAAATTACAAATTTCCAGCTCCGAGAGCTCCTGGTCGTTGAATTATGTGAACACATGCTGCAGTGAATGTCCCTCACAAGACTCATGAATCACTAAGCAGCCAATAATGTGTGAACGGAAAAAGGTTTAGTGAGAAGTGATAGTGAACAAGTGCCAAAGAAATGGAAACTTCAGAAGAACTCAGAAGAATTGTGAGTGGTATCAACAATCGTAGAGAACCATAAGGCGTAAGGAGGAGAGATAAACTACCTAAAAGCCATTCATGATAAAACACTCATCTTATTCTTGACAGAAGAAATAAAAGGTGCACTGACAACCAATATAAGCATATATAAAGTATAACTAGGAAAGGAAAGCCTGTCATCAACAATGTTGTTCTCTATAATCTCCAAATTCAGCCTTCATTGTAAAAAGTTCATCCGAACAAAAGGATAATGATTTCGAACATTTCACATAAGCTATCAAGACTCTCCAGGATTATTCTGTAGCACTTGAAACTTGGTACATGGAACTTAATCACTCATCAGCATAGAGCCACCGTAATAGGAAGCATATCAACAACAAGAAACTATCACTGTCTCCAAAAAAATGATTATCAAAGAACACTAATTATATGAGATACGTTGATGAAACCCAGAGTAAGAGGTAACTTATCAATGAAGTTGTCACTTCCAAGCTTCTTGGTCCTCTGAGTAGTGGTGGCATGACAGAAACCATCAAGAACGTTCCTAAAAGCCATGAGACGATGAAAGCCCCGGCCCTGATGCAATTCAGCCACGAATAATCTCAAGACACGGATGGATATGATATTATGGTCAAACAAGCAAAAACAGATTAATAAATAAATACATTATAAGCAAAAATCATACTAGCTAGACACATATTTCAATAAAGAAAATCATAGCATCACGGTAATGATCATGCTGACAGGATGATTTAAATCTGAAATGACCAAAGCTTACCCATAAAGAAAGGCTCGTAAAGTGCTTTTGAACCTGTCATATAAAAAATATATAGTGGCTATCATAGAGATAGCGACTTGGAGAGTTGGGCCTTCTTCCGTTGGAAAGAGTACAGTAAGTGCTCCTAGCACTACGAAAGCAACGGAAGTTTTGATGATAAAATTTGTGGAAGGAGTCCTGAACCGGCTTGTAACAGCCTGGACAATGCGCGACTGCTTAACTTCTCGGATCTTTTTCTTCATGTCGATCTTAGGGTTCTTCCTTTCGTGAAACTTTTGCATTATTATCTTGTCGTGTGCTGATTCAATTGCATCCACACTAGGCTTATGGCCCCCATATTGTTGTATCAGAAAATTCCTTGCATATTGAATTTCATCCTGAGAAGCTTCCTTACTAATTCCTAGTCGCTTGTATGGATCCCTCACATTGATCCTCGGGAAGACAGCTGTACCACAAAGGAAGAATAAAAGTACTAAGATTACTCGAGAAACACACACAAATTGACGAGAGAGATGAGCAACAAATATCCGATACTAATTGCACAGAAAACTTGTAAGCCCATGTTATATTGTGAAACCCTGATATGGAGATGGTTGACCTACGCATGAAATAGTTAAATTTAAGGCACATAATCTCGACTAGTAAGTTCCAGAAAAAGAAGGATACTTGGAGTTTTGGACAGTATTTTGATTTACAAGCTGAAAACTATTGCTTTCAAGGATCAAGAGCAACCAGCACTTCATACAAAACAATGCCAAATTTATCATACACACACAGTACTCTATTCCTGGAATAATTTACAGATGTGGTGTAAAATATTGTTCCA
>JAYMSM010000147.1:0-15236 GCA_036897885.1 Plantago crassifolia | reverse complement strand
GAATAGTAGATAGCATGTCATGCGAAGGGATTACGCATGGAGGCACTGTCGGGCGAGTTGTTTTACCATTATCTTTTCAAGGCAGCCCGAGAGACATGCGCCACAGATACTTAAATGCCCTTGCATTGGTGCAAAAGTTTGGCAAACCAGACTTCTTCATCACTATGACTTGCAATACTAAATGGCCTGAAATCCAACAACAATTGTTACCGGGACAAGAAGCGCATAACCGTGCAGATTTGTTGTCACGTGTATTCAGGGCGAAGAATGAAGAATTGAAGAACGAATTGATCAACAAACAAGTATTAGGCAATGTCGCGGCTCATTTCTACGCCATTGAATTTCAGAAGAGGGGTCTACCACATGTGCATTGGTTAATTGTGTTGAAACAGAAATACAAGTTGACTTCAGCTGAAGCATATGATAAATTCGTATCTGCTGAAATACCAGATCCGGAAAAGCACCCCCACTTGCACAATTGTGTTGTAAAACACATGATACATGGTCCGTGTGGAGCTCTAAATAAGGATAATGTTTGCATGCGGAAGGGAACCAGATGTAAGAATAAGTACCCGAAGAGTTTCTTTGCGGTTATTTCTCACCGTGTAGACTGATATCCAGCTTACAGGCACCGTGATAATGGAAGAAAATTTTTTGTTCGTAAGCATCATCTTGATAACAGATGAGTTGTTCCTTTTAACCCATACCTGCTAGCAAAGTTTGATTGTCACATAAATGTAGAAATTTGCTCAGACATCAAGTTGGTAAAGTATTTGTACAAGTACGTCTGCAAAGGGAATGATAAAGTGGCATACAATGTTGTTGACTCTTCCACAGGAGACAGTATTGATGAAATCAAAGATTTCCAGAAAGCAAGATGGCTTTGTCCTCCAGAGGCAATGTGGCGCATTTATGGGTTCTCATTGAACAAAATGCATCCAACAGTGGAGCAATTACATGTCCACATGCCAGATTTACACCCGGTGTGGTTTACGGCAGGAAAATCTCTTGAAGACATCATATCTAACCCAAATTCACGTAAAACACAGCTCACAGAATTCTTCCATATGAATGCAACTTACCCGGCAGTCCGGTCAATGAATTTGCTTTATGCAGAGTTTCCTCAGTATTTTGTCTGGAAACAATCTGAAAAGACATGGAATGCCCGTAAGAAGCGAGTTGTTATAGGACGGTTGGTCAACATAAGCCCGATGGATGGTGACAGATACTATTTACAACTTCTACTAAAAAATGTAAGGGCTCCACCATCGTATGAATACTTAAGAACATTCAACGGTATAACATATGACACTTTTAGAGACGCTGCTCTAGAGAGAGGCTTGCTTCTATTTGACACTGATATCAGAGACTCGATGGCGGAAGCAGCAACTTATCAGATGCCTTACATAATGCGTCAACTGTTCGCAACTATATTGATTTATAACTCTCCGGCAGATCCAAAAGCTTTGTGGGAGGAATTCAAGAAGCCACTATCTGAAGATTTCATGCATGTTCTATCTAATGATTTAGAACAGGCCTTTTCAAAAGCATTAAAAGGAATTGAAGATTTTATGCAAGCAATGGGCAGGACAATTGATGAATTTGGTTTGCAGAATCTAAGAATGGCACCTACACGAGAAGAGATGTACACTAAGGATATCGAAATCCAGCGAAGCATTCAGGTTTCACAAGATGATATCCTCTCAATACATCAGCTCAATCCAAAACAAAGAGAAGCTTTTGATAGAATACTGACTGCGACGAGTAGTGAGGATGGTGGAATCTTCTTTATAGACGGTCCAGGTGGAACAGGAAAGACCTTCTTGTATAGGACATTACTTGCTGCAATACGAACAAAAGGTGGAATTGCTCTTGCGGTAGCATCATCTGGAGTTGCAGCTTCATTGTTACCTGGAGGTCGTACAGCCCATTCGATGTTCAAATTGCCAATAGTGATTGAGGAATCAATGACCTGTTCTATAAGCAAACAGAGTGCACAAGCAAAACTTATTCTGGAAGCCAAACTTATAATATGGGATGAGGCCTCTATGGCACATAGACGGATAGTTGAATCATTGGATCAACTTCTAAGGGACTTAACAGATAAAGATGTCTTATTTGGTGGCAAAACTGTAGTATTTGGAGGGGACTTTCGACAAACTATACCGGTTGTTCCGGGAGGAACAAGAGTCGATGAAATTGATGCATGCTTCGTGAAATCTATTATCTGGTCTTCGATTCAGAAAATTCAACTTGTTGAGAACATGCGGGCAAAAGACGACCTAGAATTCGTAGACATTCTATTGAACGTTTGTGAAGGAACAGAACCCAGTGATACAGAAGACCACATACACTTACCACATCATATGGTCATCTCAACAAGTAATGGTGAAGACCCTTTAGAGAAACTTGTTAATAGTGTTTTCCCATCCTTCACTGATTACTTTACAGAACCATTCTCAGTAATGGGGCGGGCAATACTTACCCCTAAGAATGAAAGTGTTCATGACATAAATGACGCGTTAATAAACAGATTCCCTGGAGAATGCATCGAGTACACCAGCACAGATCTAACCAATGATGCAATAGAGCAGTCACATTACCAGGACTATCTCAATAGTGTCGACGTCCCGGGGTTGCCTCCCCACTTGCTACGCCTAAAAATAAATAGCCCTATTATGCTACTCAGGAACATCAACCCTTCTGAGGGGCTGTGCAATGGAACTCGTTTAATCTGTCGTGATCTGGGGAAGAATGTGATAGGAGCACAAATCGCTTCTGGAGAGCATAAGGGCGCCTATGTTTTCATTCCAAGGATACCTTTGGAGCCATCGGACAAACTGAAATGCCCAATACCTTTCAAGAGACATCAATTCCCTGTCAGATTATGCTTTGCTATGACTATCAACAAAGCTCAAGGCCAAACGCTTGACCGAGTCGGCATATATCTACCAGAACCAGTATTCTCCCATGGACAACTATATGTGGCATTATCTCGGTTGAAAAGGGCAAGCTCAGTGAAAGTGCTGATTCGACCACCGACAGTTGACTGCATTCCGGACAACATAACGCGTAATATAGTCTACAAAGAAATCTTACATTATGCTCAGTAAATTCGAAAAGACTGAAACTTGGTTACACATATCTATGCTGCTTATAACTTAGTGATATAAAGATAATTGGTTTCTACTGTTGTTGCTGTTTTAATAATAGTAGGAATACACTTGCTCATGGTGGCATTTCACCTTATTGATTACTTCTTTGTTCTCTCTGATATCGTCTACATGAAATTCTAAAAGGACACTACATGTTTATTACTTAGTGAGGGGTTTTGGGATTCTCATTCTCTAAAGTCAGTTTCTCTGTTTTTGCAGATTTGCTGGCCTGAGCAGGTTCCAAAGAGGTTATGCTAAATTCATTCTCCCAAATTATGGTGAAAACATATTTTCTAATTTGTTATTTATCTCTGATTGGTCTGAATAGGTCATCCCGATGGTCCTTGCATGAAATTCATTTGGTGGTTGTTTCAATGATACAATAATGGTTAATGAAACAAGGACATCCAGTTGAGTTAATTAAGGCCATTTTCACATTGATTCACTTGGTCTCATATCTTCGACGCCCAGTTGAGGTTAGTGAGGGCATTTTCACATATATTCAATTGGTCTGTTAACTGATTTATGCTCTTGTTCGGAAATCACATTTTCTAACACTGAGGTTGGATATTTTTCATGCACAACTGGAATTATAATGCATTACAGTCAATGAGAGCCACTTCCAATACAAAAGGGGCCTAAAATCTCCATATGCAGCGTGCTTACTGATAATTTCCTTCCAGATTTAAATTCCTTATCTGATTTTAGTTGTTTCTAACTTTTATGTGGGGTCACGGGGTTTGCTTAGTTTCTCTGGAAATAGGTTATCTGTTTAAATTCTGTATACCCAGTGGCTTAACCGACAATGGGTACTTCTTGCATTACATTAAATAGCTATTTTTATAAAAACTTGAATGGCCTTTTGCTAAAATACAACAGTGATGTAGTTATAACATTTGAATTCATGCAAATATTAGCATCCAAAACACAATGGGAATGCTTCAGTAATGGAAGGTATTTCATATAATTCTTGATGTTATTATGTTATCTTACCATGATTCTATAAAACTGCCTTTACACTTCATTTCTGTTTAAATATATCCACATTTTGTGAAAAGCCAGTCTAAGGGATCTCTGGCAGTTTATGCAGAGAAAACTTTCTCTATCCATCATGCTTGTGGTGTCCTATTGTAGCTGTTCAGATGTTTATGCTTAAACATGGATATTTTGTTAGCTTTCGTGTGTAACAATGGAGTATAATAAGTCTCTAGACTGGGGAAAAAAGTGTACAACACTTGTTGGAATCTAGGTGGACTCTCTCTTATCTGCCTGACAGGTCTATTTTAGTTGGTACCAGTACATGGTTCTCCTCAATTGTATCTGATCAGTTTCAGCCTAACTGATATATGTATTACTACAACAGAGCCTCAAGGATTTAGTTTGCAGCAACTCTTTAAATTTCAAAGCCTCTGATAATTTATCCAAACTGGTGTGTGTTCTCGATGAGTTGCTGACTTTCGGGGTTGGCGCCAATAAAACCACTGAGAGATTTCTGACAGATTCATTTCAATTCATCATGTTCTCTTCAGGGTAAATGCTCGTTTTCCCTCTTAATCCAGTTTTGATTAGTATGTTGAGTATGTGATTTGAAATCTATATACCATGAGGGATTATCTAGACATTCCCAGAAACTTTTTATTTGACAAACATATGTTTAATTAATCTTATCTAGCCTCAACTTTTTGCACGCCTTATAGTTCAAGTTCCAGTAAAGTACATTCGTTTACCGTTGATCATTCATTTATTTTCGTTGATTTTCATTTCTCCAGTACCTTTACAGCTATTGAACGGATTGAAATGTCCAATATTGATCAGGTGGTATAAATTTCCTCTTACGTTATGCTTCTCGATGATTATAAATGAATCTCAATTTGTCGGGGCATAAATTTCCTGTTACGTTATGTTTCTCGATGACCATAAATAAATCTCAATACCTTCAGCCTTGTGTTTTATTTTTTGTGAAAATGGTTTCAGGTGTCTCATAAGGCTTGCATTATAGAAATGTTGCCTCTCATGCTGCGCATCTGCGGTTAAAACATGCAACTCTAGGCCATCATCCAGGTTCGATCACCCCCGAGATACAAAGTTTTCTGTATTTAACCTCAGAGATGTGTTGGTAACACATCTATTAATTGAAACAATTCTTTGGACTTCTAGATTTTTTACTTCAGGTTTAGTAGATCAATTATCCAATCTTCTCCAAGAACTAAGATAGATGATGACAAGATCTTGCTTAATGTTTCTATTCTTGGATTGTAGTCAGCTGTGATGAAGTGAATGAGTAATGATGTGATGGTTCCTTTTGCATAGGCAACTGATTACTAATCATTTACATGTTTTGTAGGATGTGGTGTTTCTTACTACCTTTTTTTCCTTCATATGTTTGTTCTTGTTGGAGCGCTTCTTTGCTAGTGATTGAAACTGCAAGTATAATGATTCTCTTATTATGTTTTGCAGAACTAAGACGTAAAACTTAATTAGAAGCCTGCTATGGGGCAATGAAGATAAAAGACAATCTTGGTATGATTGAAGAGAAAAGGCAAATTATTTTCTCTATTTCTACCGCATGATCCATTCTTCAAATCAACTTAGACTTTGTTGGTTGTCTTTGTTTGTGAAATAAAGGATCCAGATTTCTCATTGTTCTACCTGCTCTCACCGTGGAGTAGTAGCATAAAAATATTGTTGCATGTAGTGGAACCCTTTAAAACTCATGTTGTTTCAGATTCAATGTATGCAGGTAGTAGTATGAGCGTTTGAAGTCTCATTGTGAGTTTTACTCCTGAAAGAACATAATTATAATGGTGTAGCGATGAGCATCATAGCGTGCCCGCAAATTAGATCATTGTTCATTATCTGTTAATAGCAATCGTGTTTTTAACTGAACCAATATGTCCAAGTGTCTGATTGTTGATAACAGTGATAATTGGATCCAGTACATGAGGCTTGTACCTTTCAGGAACTGACGTTATTTCCAGTCTCCTGTTAGCAGATATGGACTAGGATGGTCCATGAAAATACTTGATGTGCCGCCCAAGCTGCTGTTCGATTTGCGGAGAAGTTCATGTGAGATTTCAACATGGGCGACACCTTGTATTCTCGACCACATGTATCTGATCAGCACCAGCAGAAACGGAGGCCGCCTGCCGCTGATACAATCAAACTAAATTCTGATGCTTCCTGGAGTGCGAACTCGAGAGCAGGTTTCGGTTGTCTTGCGCTTGATGCGGATATACTTGTCTTGTGCTGGCGTAGACGAGCAAGCCGGCATCTTCTCAGTCCAGAAGTGGCGGAATATTTTGCGTTACGTGAAGCTGATAAGATGGTTGTGGCAAATGTCAAGCAAATTCAAAGCACTGCTGTTTGCTCTTCTTTTATTCGACTGTTGTTTGCTCTTCTTTTTTATATTGTGTTTTCGAACACATAAAAGACTTGTTAGGACTTCTCCAATTTTGCTCTTTTAGCTTTGTTACACGCACAGGCAATATTTTAGGTCATTCTTTAGCTAAAAACATTCTGTGGATTGTCAGGGTGGTTTGGTATTGCCTCTTCACATTGAGTCTGTAATTTGATTATTATGGAATCCAGTTCATATTTCATCAAAAAAAGAAACTGCTTCTTCTATATAATTACCCAGCCTTGAACAATAAAATTAGCAAATAGATTATTACATAGTATGACCATTACAATTTATACACTAATTGTTATGTGAGTGGAATTTCAGAAAAATGCATTCAATATTGTTGTTGATGCTAATAGTAAAATATGTGATGTACATTAGTATAAAAGTATTGGATGTTCATGACGAAATAGTTGATAAATTATAAATAGATGTTGTTAATGGTAAAATACTTGATGTGTGATGTTAATAGTCGATCATTGCATGAAATAAATAGTTGATGTGTAATTTAAATGGTCGATCTTCATAGTAAATCACTGATGTATTACACGTAGTTGATGTTTAATGAAAAAATAGTTGATATTTATAAAAAATAATTAATGTTTGTTGTGAACAATTGATGTTTATTTTTAAACAAATTGTTAATGTTTTATTTTAAATAGTTGATGTTATTAGATGGAATTTTTGGAAATTCCATTTTTAGTATACTATCCCAAAAGTTTCTCTACACTTTAAGAATAATTAGTACTCTATGCGTTCCACTTTTGCCTGATCTTTTATGGATTCTTCGGGGCTAAATTACAGAAAATATACTCTAACTTTTACCACAAACAATTTATATACTTTACGTTGGCTCGTTACAATTTATATACGAAATGCTAGCACGCATAAGAATTTATATACTCCTTTCGATTTAGTGGCCGGATTTTAGCGTGTGAAGACAAACGAGCCAACTTAGAGTATATTGCTTACTAAAATTTCGTACAAAAATTGTAACGAGCCAACTTAAATTATATTAATTGTTTGTAGTACAACTTAGAGTATATTTCCGTAATTTAGCCTTCTTTTTCTTGCAATAAACTTCAATTTTGATTACAATTCTCTTAAAATATAATCATAAAATATTGAACAATTTATATGATGCATGTTAATGAGATCCTAAATATTTTTTTTATAATATAATTTCGAAAGTTCATAGTGCGTTGCAAATGCCCGAGTGGTAATTGTGTCAAATACCGTATAAAACTTCGAGAATTCAAACGTGACGTAGGACTGGAATTATAATACCCGTATAATTGTAACTTTATAAATTGATAATGTGAGTAGGCGGAGAGTGCTCCTTAACTCTGTGTCTCTGTCCATTAACCAACCTAATTTAGAGATAACATAACATGTGCAGTGATAGAAAATTGCAAAATCAAATAATACTACATAAAAACCTTGATTCCTGGTTTCTATACTCACCTCCTCCACTATTACACTTTAACTTTTTTTCCTCAATTTCGAACTCTCTTCAGCGTCATGACTCATGAAGGATATGACAACTTTCTTTAAAATAACAAATTTCCTCTTGCTCCAGACGATCAGAGACGATCAGAGAGTTTTATATCCGGTTCCACCATTCCAACTTTGATGTGAGGGAGGTACGTCAATACAATATGAACAGTCATGAACATTGTTTTGTAGAGCAATTTCTGCATACAAGGTGTTTGAAAAAATGTTTGAATGAGTTGATATTGATAATTTCACTCTTTCCTTTCACTATCTATTATGTGTTGTATTCCAAAATGCACGAACATCTATGGCGACAGAGACAGCCGAGTTGAGAAGCTGGGGGTAAGAGAAATGGTAGAGGTTGTTGATTTCATTCTATGGCTAACATGTTCCTGACACCCCGAAATTTTTGCCAGCCTTCGTACCATAACTTGGCAGGTTCACTCTAGCGTCATATTGCACTAGGAGTGCTAGGATTACCTTGTCTTCCCTGCTACTGTAATGTTGTGTTATGATTAACGAACTGGTGTATATGGTTGTGATAAAACTACGTTACCTTTGGTTAACTTATCGAAAAGAATGGAGAGGTTGAATAGTGTCGGACTAAGGCAACAATACAAGTGCAATAATGTCTAAAAGTTGCAACTCTTAGCAATCAATACCAATCAGATATGTCTGCTCATTAGTTATCCACGAGATACAACGATCCATGAAAAGTTGTGTCCTCTGGAGTGATAGCAAAACAACAGTTATATAAGAGGGACGATTGTCTTGAAGTATGGTACGCTTTCTCCTCTGCATTGATAAAACCAAATTATTATTGTAGGGCACATTCAAAAGTTAGTGCATAACTACATGTTTGGTTCTATATTTTTACCCCCGATTAATTGTCCTTTCACCAATCACTCAACATTCTACTCTATTGTCCACAGGTGATATGGATTCAGATGCAATTGGATTAGATGAAGTCGCACCGAACATTGGTGAATGGTCAGCAAAGGTCAGAGTGGTCAGTAAATCATCTCCCAGGGTTGGGATAAAATCTCAAACCAAATACCAGAAAATCCTACTAGCTGATGAGCAAGTAAGTCTATCGGCTGACCTTCTACTTAACTGATGTATTTTTCCTAGATAAATATATATGTTACGATTCAATTTTGTTCATATGTAAATTAAGATCTTTTGCCAAATAGACGTGTTGTGTGTCCTAAACAATCGGTGGGATTTGGATTCCTTTTCCAGATTTCCAGAACTTACAGAGTTCCAAACTAATTACACGCTCAAAAATAGAATTTCAATTGATGGCATGGCAGGGGCATACAATAGAGGCTGTGATATTCAAAGGTGATATCGACTTCCATCAAAACACATTGGAACCTGGAAAGACATGCATTGTCTCAAACGCTGCAGTTAGCACAGTCAATGACACATTCAGGAATCCTCTGTCAAACTCGAACTACCAGTGGACAATTAATGCAAGGACAAAAATTCGTGATGTTACTGTGGGCAAAATAAGTGATGTGTGTATAGATCCACTTTTCAAGAACTTCGCTGAACTAACGAAAGAATTGGGCAAAAAATCACTAATCAGTAAGTCTGGAGCAGTGTATCTTGTATTATGCTGTCTTCTTTTCCTTACATTATGTGACCTTGATTTGTGTTTCTTAGGTACCATATGTGTAATTATCGATAGGCGGCCTCCAAGGAGAATTAAGATAAATGACAAGACCCACACCTTGCACGATTATACAGCTATTGACAAAGAGTACATGACTCAACTCTGAAAACTCTTTTCTGTTAACTGAATATCTTGGTTTGGATATTAGAAATGGTCCCATATTTATACCCCACTCACATCGATTAAGTTGAACTGCAGGTTAAAAACGGTAGTAGTTACCCTGTGGAACGACATAGTGCCTGAAACAATGTATGCTACGCTAAATCGAACTGAGGACATGCCAGTTGTAGCGTTGCTGAACTTTGTCGTCAAACCATTCTTTGGTTAGCTAAGTTACAATTCGCTGCTAATTTACAATTTTACACGCAAGTATCAAACTATATTGGGGCACAATTAGAAGTACTTACTTTTTTTATCTTATATTAACAGGCATTACTCTAGCATCAACATCCGCCTCCCTTGTTCTAGACAAAATGGATACAAAAGTCTTTGCAGATATGAAGAGATGGTAAGAGGCTTTCACAAACATGACTTACAAAGAAAGAGTGTATAACTTATTTATTTGCCACATTGACTTATTTATTTGCCACATTGACGTTATGCATTTGTTTTTAAATTCAAATGTCCGTAGGCGAAACGAATCACAAGACATGATACATGAGAAAGTTATGGAAGGTGGATTTTATGAGGAGAAGATCCTGGAAGATGAACCGACAGGCACAGTTCTTGACGTTCTTTCATCGTCACAGGTAACATTTATTTTCATCATGTTAGCAAATTAAGAGGGTTTCACCAAAAACTACTGTGACAGTTGTGACTCCCAACAATACCATTACCATCTACTGCAGCATTCAAGGACCAACGTTCATGTGAAGGGCAGAATAAACGATAAAAGTCAGAATTTATTCTACATGAGTTGTGATGGATGTCGCTACGGAACATCAGCATCATACAATGAAAGATTTACATGTACAACATGTGATAACATCAGAATCGCAAAACCCAGGTGCACAATTGTTACTTGAATATCTAAATTTAATTCCAAGATATGGTTCTCAAATACTCTCTGGCATTCTGGAGTATACGCAGATATCGGTTCACACTCAACATAAAAGATGGAACAGGTGACGTGAATGTTATACTATTTAGAAGTGAAGCAGAAAGAATATTGGGGATTTCGGCAACAGATTTGTGTGAGAGCTTTTTGACGGTAAATTAACAAATACATATGACCAATCTAATACCTGCAGTGTTTGGCCAAACTAACTGTTCCATATTTATAATAGGAAGGAAAAATACCAGTCGATGTAGTTAACAGAAGATTGGATAATCTGATGCTGAATATTAAAGTCAGGACGGGTCTGAATCAACATCAATCTAATGGTCAGACAAATTTTTATAACGTCCTGGCCCTAGTATGCGAAGAACAGGAACCAGGAATGCTATTACAAGCGACAACAGAAAATTCGAGAAATAAGTTCACATCTTCGCCAACCCTCGACGACAGAGGTAATTCCTGGAAACCAAGTACAATCCTGTTCCATATGATTAAAAAGTAGGATAGACATTGGCACAAGGAATACAATCTATAGATAGTTTTTACAATTTCTTAGTATACACATTTACAACAGCTACGTACAATTTCTTGGAATACACATTTACAAAAGATTTGCAAAACTGGGTTTGCCTTTTTTTTAATTCGTTCTGCTTTTGGGAGTAGACAAGATCTTGCAAGAATTGAAGAATCCTCCACGGAAGAGAAGGTTGACTAAGCAGGGGAAGTGCGTAGCAGTTAGCGATACAGACGAAGAAACAAGTAAGTTATGACCATAGCTTCAGAACTAACTAATACAATAATATTGAACAATAACATACAAATTTTACATGCAGGAGACGGTGATACGGAGAGTCAAGCAACAACAGATTTCGAAGTTGTGACAGGTTGGCCTAATCAGCAACACAAATACCCACAAACACAAAGGTTAAGCAACTAATAGTTATTTTGTATTTGCGTAATGGATGTTCAACATACATACAGGAGACACAGGAAGTACCACATCGGAGTCAGGAACGCATAAATTTATGACAGAACTCGATAGGCAAAAACCACAACTTGACAAAGACGGGGAGCAAAATATAACAACTAAGAGACAAAGTAAGTATATCCTTTCAAATAGTATCACTTGCAGATTTCATATGATAAGATATTTGCATAAATCAGATGTTAACAAATTTACGCTTTTTTATGCAAAGAGAAAATGGAGACAAACAGGTGCAACAACGAGTTAGAAACCTCCAACATTGGCCAACCATCTTCACTAATAAAAGTGAAGATTGAAAAAGGTTTGTTGTTAATTTGACACCTACAAATTCATTCCAATGTTATCACTCAACAAATCTAATCACAAAATACTTGCAGCCGAAATTGCGAAGTACAGGAAGACACCAAAAAAGCGCGATAAGAAGAAAGGTGCAGCTGGTAATGATGTCTTCAATGAACCACATTCATTTTCTTCCTCTAAATAACTACTATCAAATTCAATAACAACTGCAAAACGGTTTATCGCAGCTATTACGGTGGAACCTAAGCAAAAGGCCGGACATTCAGTCCGAGGACGTCTGCTTAAGCCAAGACGAAAAGACTAATATGATATGTGCCTATAATGTTCACATATCCTAGCAAGATATTTCAGATTTGTGTTCTGTAATATGAAATAATATGTAATGCTACTTTATTTCCTATGTAAAAAAATGTATAATATATGTAATGCTACCTTATTTTCCTATATGTCATTCATACATCAACAATACTTACAATAAAAGGAAATTATAAGATATGTGTACCCATAAATACTCTAGAAAATGTACAGTGCAGTGTCCTATCTAAGTCAACCAACAAAACTATCTCTTATATTATACCAGTCAAGAACAGTCCAAGCCCTTGAAACTATCTATTCAAGTGTATTATCCCAATCAAAATCAAGAATGGTCCAAGAATAGGCTTGCTCCCCCATGAACTAGCCAAGCACACTTTCTTTGAGCTTCATTCGGCAAAGCCGATTAATCTCTCGTTTAAACTCCACTTTTATCATTCCATCCCCCATTTTGTAATTTCAAATATGTAATCTTTCAAGGTCAAGGTCCCATGTATATTTCACATGGATAGACAACATAGTGAGATCATACAAAAAAAATAACACAAACAAATCTATAAGCACAATTTGTTTAGTTGTACACACATAAAAATAAAAGCACGACAATCCCTTTCCTGGACGAAAGCCAAACACTGGACCCAGTGGACATATATCGACCACAACAAACGTCGATCAACGGACAACTTTATCCGGCATTATCTGAGTACAGAAGGTTAAGCAGAGTCACACTACTAATTCGCACTCCCACAGTATATAGCACAACATATATTCCAATTTTGTGTTCAATGTGCGATTTGCCATACGAGGATAAACAACACACATTGTGTTCTAAAATCCCACATATACTGAGTTGCACAAGTGTGTTATTCGTGAAAATAGAGAAAAATCAATCATCAAGTGATTGCCACATACATTACGAAAAGAGATTGTCATTCCTCCCTAATTCATTACCCTTAATTAAAGAGTCAAACTTAATATGAATTCTATATACCAGAGGTGATCAACACCGTTCTCTAATACAGGCCCACCTACTAGGATTACAATTGCCAATTAGTGCGCATTCGTTAAAAGTTAAGTGAAATTGGTCATACTTGCTAGTAAATTTAAGAACGGAGTTATAAATCTTCGTACATATCAAATGCCCTTGTTTAGGTGTATACTTTTTCTGACAACAAATTCAAATTAAAATGCACCTATTAATAAAAAAAAGAGACTCAAATGACAAAAACCATTGAATCAAGACCTAAAACACAATAATAAAAACTGCCGTTTAGAACTTGTTGGCACCCTGCTTATATTTGTGCAGGTGATCAGCAATACAACCGTCCCGAAAAGCCTGCTTATATTTTTACAAGTCATCTCCAATATAACTGTAAGGAAAAGCCACCATTACCTAACAAAGATTCAGGACCCTTCAGAATGGCCACGACCTTTCCACGTAGAGACTATTCGTTACTATAAAACAAAACCACATGCCTGAATTACAAATTTCACATATCCACAATCGTTCCAAGGTCGTTTGTAATTTACCCATTACAATCTATCTTCAAGTTAATCATAATCTTTCTTCCAGGTATGTTACATGTTACTCCATTGTGTTTCTGTATTTAGAAAGCGGTTGGAAATTCATTACATAATGAATCCATACATAGATTTAGTGAAGTAATCAATATGACGTGACCATCACATTTCACATCTTTAAATTTCATGATTACGATAGAAGATACATCACACACTTTTACACAATGATTTGTACTTCACTGATTTATGACCATGTCCGGTAACTACATTTGCACACACATGTCCGGTAACTACATTTGCACACACTGATGTTGGATATTTGTTTATGCACAACTAGGAATTTTAATAAGATAACTAGGTTACCATCCTTTGTGAAATTCTAGACATGTGTTTGATATATGACCAGTGCATATGCATTATGCATGTGTTTGATCAATATATATTGACTTGCAAAGATAATAACATACTTTTAAGGATATCTTATTTTTACAGCTTACACACCATGACTTCTGATCGCCAATCACAAGAATATCCTTTGACGGAGACTGTTGTTTTACCGTTAAATGGCAAAGCTTCTGATAGCGGAGCACCGAGCACAAGGACCGGCACACCGTGTTATTATTCCGACCAACTCAAATTCCAACACAAGTTTTGCGGATGTAAGCCGTAAGTACATGAAACTTGTACATGCAGTTGGCCCGGAAGTTTGGAAAGCCAACTTTAAACGAGGAGTATTTATCTATACACTTGCCCGGACGGGAGCCACTTTTCTTTAATACACAAACAATGCAATTTGAAGAAATAAGCAACCCCAACGTGATAAGAACAAAGCTGTCACAGTTCTCACACATAAATGCGACGAATCTTGAGGTCCGCTCAATGAACTTGTTGTATCCAAATTTTCCAAAGTATTTCCCCTGGGACAAACATACTACTGAATGGAAGACTCGTAAGGATGGTATTGTTACATGTGCCTTGGGTCATATAAATCCATCAGAGGGAGAAAGATACTATTTATATTCGTTGTTACAAAATGTTACGGCTCCAACATCATACGAAAATCTAAAAACATTCAATGAAATTTTATATGACGGTTTTCGTGATGCAACTTTGCATAGAGGATTGTTTGACGTTGAAGTAGACCTTGACTTAATGGTTAGCTCAGAGTTGCAACAACACATACAATTTGTCGTCCTTTATTAGTATCTTTATCAGAATATCATATGTATGCAATTAGTAGCACATATATGAAATTATACTTTAAATACCATATACTCCCTTCGTCCCACGAAGAATGATAAATTTTGACTTTTTACAGTCAAACTTTGCCAACT
>JAYMSM010000146.1:0-15350 GCA_036897885.1 Plantago crassifolia | reverse complement strand
ACACTCGTTGGCGGACCGTTAACGTCCGTCCAACTTTTGTGTAAATTGCCAAAACCCGAAAATGTTCGAGTATAGATTACCAAAAATAAAGGTTGTGGTGTGCATTGCAAAAACATGCAAAGGTTTGAGTATTTTTTAAAAGATTTCCTTTGAAGTATAAATTACACCTAAATTGGTATGAATTTCATTCAACTGAATTATGTTTGCAAAGTAGTATGATGATATTCACATGGCATTAGGTGAACAGTTACATGCTTATATCACTACTCACTTCACTCATACAAACTGACCTTTTCCCAGCTTGACTCAATCTTTTCAATACCAAATTTTGATCCAGTTTAAACTTTCACTCTATATAACTACTACTCTGAAGTTGCAACTTCCATTCAACACTAACAGCAACCTACTTACTGCTTGCTAGCTAGTTTACTACGAAGACATTGTTCAAGTACTACCTGGTACTAGCTTTCTACTTGATCTTGCTCAAGTTCTCAGTAACATCCGCTACCGTCCCAAATGACACTAAGTCGAACAAGGAGTGCAGTGATGGTGCCACTGCCACCATTGTGTTAAGTTTTGGTTTTTACCAAAACAGCTGCCCTGAAGCAGAGCCCATTGTCTTTTCTTGGGTTGACAAGGCCTTGTCTGATGATCCTCGGATGGCTGCCTCGTTGCTTCGCCTCCACTTCCATGATTGTTTTGTTAATGCAAGTCATTTTACAACATCTTTCTTTTCTGCATCCGCTTTTGATAACTTATTATTGATGAAGTAAAGTTTATGTATCAAATGATGTATATTTTCCAGGGATGTGATGCATCAGTACTGCTGGATGATACAGCAAACTTTGTTGGAGAAAAAACTGCAGCTCCGAACTTGAACTCTTTGAGAGGTTTCGAAGTGATTGATGCTATCAAAGCTGATCTTGAGTACGTCTGCCCTCAAACTGTGTCTTGTGCTGATATTCTTGCGATTGCTGCTCGAGACTCCGTTGTTCTGGTATGTATATATTGACGTAACACTGACTATATGATTTATCAAGCACATGAAAAACTAGTTTCATTTTCACCATCAAGACTTTACTGAGACTTAACCATCAACGTTTGTTTCAACTCTGTTAGTCCGGTGGTCCGGGATGGGAAGTACAAATGGGTCGGATGGATAGCTTGACTGCTAGTAAAATAGCAGCCAACAACAACATACCAGGCCCGACTTCTGATGTAACAACATTGACATCCAAATTTCAAAATGTTGGTCTTTCCCTCCAAGATATGGTTGCCCTTTCTGGTAATTCACTTACGAGATCGATCATTTGAATCAATTCTTACGGCCGAAATTTGCAAATATCAACTATAAAATCTGACTACCATCTCCATGAGCAGGTGCACACACAATAGGAAAAGCTCGATGTTAGACCTTTACTAGTCGAATAAACAATCCCAACAGCCCGGACATTAACCTACAGTTTGTACAGTCACTCCAGCAGCTATGCTCACAGACTGATGTTAATGCAACGCTAGCAGACCTAGATCATGCGTCCCCATCAGCATTTGATAACCAATACTATGTCAACCTGCTCTCTGGTGAGGGCTTGCTAGGATCTGACCAGGTGCTACTTACTGGAAGTGACCAGACGCAACAGATCGTTCAGACTTATGCTGATGACGTTGATGTGTTCTTCAATGATTTTGAAAAGGCAGTGCAGAAAATGGGAAGTTTGGTGCAGACGGCTGGAGAAACAGGAGAAATTCGTAGAAACTGCAGGGCTGTGAATCAATTCAACTGATGAATTGTTGGTCTTGTATCCATGTTAAAACTAGAAAAGATGTCAAGTTGATGGCTAGTGAACAGACTGAATCTCAAATATAATGAAGTTATCCAGCTTCTAGCGATAACATACTAGAACTATTCGTAAATTACAAACACTGAAAGCGTCCGACTGCAAACCACATAAGCATAGTAATAAGTAGCCAATTGAACTGCTAATCGATAATCAAGAGCCTAACACCAGAGCAGAAAGCCAACGAACTCGTAAATAAGGCAATTGCACTTGCACCGGCAAATGCTAACACAAATGGAATCCGAATCTCTTTTACCACGACAAATAAGCAAAATGTAGAAAGGGAGAAACACCAAATAAATCATGATAACACAAGAACGATTGCAGAAAATAAGCCAGTAGTATATTTAAGATGACCAAAATATATACATAAGCCATAGTAACCTGGTTAACAGGAAGCTATGGTTTACTAAGTCGGATACTATGCCAAGTTAACTGCATCTTAAACCATAATATCGCCTGTCCAAACATCCCCAGAACAAATTACTGGGAATGAATTAAGGCTTGATCAATAACCAGTCTAGTCCCAGCAGCAGGCTTATGACATGTCACAAAATCAAGTATGCTACTCGTACAAGAAGGATTGCACCTAACTGGAACCTTCGAACAAATCAAAGGCAAGTAATAATGTAAAAGCAAAACTACAGTCTGAATATTAATTAGTAGAGGCTACGACACAATCCCATCCTACTCATCAAAACTGAAAGGAAATCTAACTCAACAACACATTTCGTTACAAGTGTACAAGCTCATGAGCATTTATGCCAAAATAAGAAGACGAGAACCCAAATGCTCGCAAAGTTAAATGGCAGAACCTCCTTGGTTTAGGATATCAAGATGCCATCTATGCTCTTCCATCCAACTCTTCCCTACTAGTTTGTTTGGCATCCGGTTGAATGTGCAGCACAAGCTTATTTGATGCAGTAATTAGGTTTCTGAGACATGAAAAGAGTGTTAAGTCTGAAGGGGAATAAAAGTAGAGGATTAAAAATACATTTAGAGCTGCCAAAATATAAATATAAAAATTACAACTGTGCTTGTTAGAATGAAATTTTCAGATAGCTTAAGGGCAAGCAATGAGACCTGAAGGTTTATTTTTCCACATCCATTCCTGAGAAGCCTGCAGCAGGGCCATGATTGGAAGCAAGTTAACAGCAGAAAAGCGAAAATGAGAATCAAGTAGTACAAGGATGCATAAGTCTGAACTCACTTGCTGGTAACGAGTTGGATTGTTCGGTATAGCATTCCCAGCAGGTATCTGCCCATAGCCAAGTTCCTGTTATACAAGAAACAAATTGAGTTTTAAATTCACAATTTAAACTAAAAGAGGCAATGAGGAAAAGCACTAGGTTTTTCATGTTTTAGCATGTGCTAAGGACTAGGATACGATCAGCAGCATATTTTCAGAAAAAACTGGTAATATTGACTAGAATTTACAAGCAATGCAAATAATTAGTTCAGGCACCTATGTGCCAAAATTATAAAGTTGGGGCACATGTGCCAAATTTTATAGAGCCCAGGCATATTTTAAATTTTAAGTTTTAACCCATATTAAATCACCATCCAAAAGCAAGCATAGCCATTATCAATGGGCGAAGAATGTATGAAATAACTGTTCAAAACAATGCTTTATGCTACCACATAATGGAAGGCTGGAGCCTTAAGTTCTCCCAATTGTGTAGAGATAAGTAGTTGAGTGATTACTACCTTAGATCCTGGTTTAGCTGAGAGCCCAGGAACCTGGAACTGCAAAATTAATGTACGATTCAGAAATCAGCCCAAACATTTTCAAAACTAAAGGATCAGCAATATATTGTATCCAAAACTAACCGATGACTGAGAATCGGGTTGAAATGGCCTAATCTGATTTTGGATATGTGGCTGGTGCTGATGTTGTTGACCTTGAAACTGTAATTGCATTTGAGGAGTATGATGTGCTGATGGTCCTTGGGGCTGAGGCTCCACTTGATTAAATTGGGTGGATGGCTTTTGTTGTTGTAGTTGCTGCTGCTGCTGCTGCTGCTGTTGCTGTTGCTCATATCCTTCTAGCTCTTCAGGTTTCTCCCACTGCCAGGTGAAGAAGAGGAGTCATTATTTTGCTACCCCTGGAGGTACTCGTGAAACCACGAAATCCTTGTATTGTCTCAGTAATATGACATACACTCTCATGTCATCAGAGAAATTAGTAGTTTGTGTAAATAGCAGTTTCAGAAACTCAAAAATTAAATTCTCAAAATTTTTGTGAGTTATTTAAGCCATATGGACAGTCTGTAATATCACGTCAAACCATAAAGTTGTAACTGATAATACATAAAGAGCAGAATGCCTACATTTTGAGAAATGAGTAGTTTTTTTAAAATAGCATTTTTCAGAAGCTCAAGTTTTGGGAGGTATTTAAGCCATATGGATAATCTGTGATATCACGTTTTGTAAATGATAATAGATAGAGCAGAATGCCTACCTTGCTTTCACCAGTAACACTGTTATAATAATACTTGAAACCGTCTGGTGAAGTATGTTCTGACCAATTACAATTAGCTACAGTTGCATTTGGAGGCACCGTGGACACAGCCGGTGAAGCGGTAGGGACTGAATCTCCAGCTGGACGAACACTAGAAGTACCAGTAACAGGCTGTGATGTTATTCCAACCCAAGGAGCCTGAAGAATAAAGCCCAGTAATCACAACGAGCACTCGAATTCCAAAGTAAATTGTAATTAGCACTTGGAACCAGAATCCAAACCAAGCAGGCAAGCACCCAATTTCTATCATCCAATTAAAAAATTCAAATTCGATGATCCAGATTTCATATGCTAAATTTGATATCATGATTCATGAGCATCATTCTGAGATGCAAAAATCACAATTTTTTTGTCATTCACATAGATAGCACCAAATTAATACTAAATTACCAATTACTAAGTAGTACCTGCTGTTTAGTAGCTTGTGGACCTTGATGGGATGTCAAATTCTGATTCGAAGGTTGCAGCTGCTGTAACTGCTGCTGCAATTGATTAAACGCTTGCTGTGATGACTGAAATGTAGCTTGTAGAGTCTGTTTTTGTTGTGACAGCATTTGAGCCGATGGTGATTGGTGAACCTCCTGGACAGAAGGCAGTTGATGTTGGTTAGGCACTGGGGCTTGTCCTGGAGCAAGTGTTGTGTTATACTGCCTTTGAGGTTGGGCTACAGGTGGCAGCTGCCCGTTCGGGCCAGGTAACTGTTGTGGTGGCGGAACCTGGCGGTAAGGATTTTGAACGGCACCATAAGGCATCTGCACTTGTCCAAGTTGCATATGTGGTCCACGAAAATGTTGCATGTTTGGAGAAGATGCAGCATTTGGACGCTGAAAATGTTGTGGAGGTGGATCCTGTGGTGACTGCATAGGCCTTTGTAGAGGTGACTGTGTTGGGCCAGCAGCTGGAGCTTGAGGCAAAGACTGGTTGTAATTCTGAATTAAGATTCCCCAAGAAAATGGAAAGAAATCATGATACTATAGGTAATACAGCATCAATGAAGCTATATATGTTTCCAGTCAAATTTCAAACCTGTGAGATAGGAGCAGTAGCAACCGAGGATCCAGTACGTGAACCGTCAGGATTGCCAGGAAACCCTCCAACATGCCCCTATTTGTACATGATTTAAATATAAATCTTAAAGAATATGGGTCAAAGCATCGTAAAGCTGAAAACTAACAAGACCCAGTGCACCCCAAGGCAGGAGCAAATGCAACAATCAAGAGAAACTGAGACTATTTAAAATTTTATAACGGGGAATCTATAGACGTAAGGGGGGATTAATTGTACGAAACTGAAACCTCTGAATTATATAGACGAGATTTTAGTACTACAGGTTACCAAATAATGAAAAAGTTCAAAATATCAAATATATCTAAGAGAACATTTTCATATATATTCAATTTAATAATAATAGTTTAAAAAAAAAGAAGAAAGAACATTAAAGTGAGTGACTATTTTTCTACTGGGCGCTAAGAGATGTCAGACTAATCAATAATTGCTCAGACATGAAAAGCTTGCAGACTTACAGGAGCGTTGGGGGCAGGCATATCCCCAGATCTAGCAGGCAACTGATTGCTAAAACCATGGACGTTAGAAGGTAGCAAATCCCCAGATCTATCAGGCAACTGATTGCTAAAACCATGGATGTTAGAAGGTAGAATATCCCCAGAGCTAGAAGGCAACTGATTACTAAAACCATGGATGTTTGAAGGTGGCCGCAAGTTGTGCGGGCTCACTGGAGGCCAGGAATTAGGAGGCATTGGCCCATGTAGTTGCTCACCGAGGCTTGGTCCTGGTCTAAACAAACCCGACAAAAATGTAGATATCAGTTCCAATCTTGTAGCATTAACAACTACTACTTCGTATAAAGCAAAGGGAGATTTACATATGGCACCAATCTTAAGAGGGAGGAAATGTAATTCTCCCCGCATAAATGTTCAATAAGATAACTGCAAGCAGATTCATGTATATCATGGGAAATTAAAAGTCTAACCTGATCCCAGGTGCAGAAAGAGGTGGAACGAAACCTGGATTGCTCGATGGAGGAACAGCCCTAACCCAGAAAGAATAGGTGGAGGTTTAGTAATTGTCACAAATAGCAATTAGGAACCAGAAATTGTATCAGACGACTAAAAGAAAGATTCCTGGCCAATCAAATTTAATAAAGACTACATTATAACCGCAACACTAAGATGAACTATGTGCAATAAGTACCTTGCCTCTCCAGGTCTAGGTCTTTTAGGCTCAGCAAATCTGACAGTTAATGGCTGATTGCACCCCTGAGAATGAACACGAGATGATGATTCATTTATCATGTATGATATAGCTGCAAACATAAGAGAATTGAATGTGCCTTACCCTCATCGTATATGTTCCATTAAGAGCATCGATGGCTGCCTGTGCCATCTCGTGCTGAGAATATTTCACAAATCCACAACCTTGAAAAAATTACGAGTTAGGACATGAAGAATAAAAAACAAGCACAAAACCAAAAAATTACTTATTACCCGCCAAAAGATCATGTCCGTCTAAAGAAGAAAAATGTGCTAGCAATAAGTCATGCAATTCATTCACTATAGTACCAAAATAATGACTGTCGCAGCTGCTTTCGCCGATTCTTTTAAAACTTCCTATTGGAATCTTATTGCAAAATTTTGAGGAATAATAGAAACAAATGCAAGTGAGATAATTGAGTGGCATAACCTCAGTTTTGGCCAAATGTAGGGTCTTCATTTTAGGTGTTGTGGATAAAAGTTTCCAGATTAGGAATGTGAAGCTAAAACTGAGTGAACTTTCCCAGCCAGTATAACCCGAAGTCCCAAATAATAGGGAATAATCTGACTTAGTAGGGATGCTTGTTAAGCTCAGAGTCACATGCCGATTTGTTATTCTTAGCCTACAGTCTACAGCAACAACATTACTAAAATAATTTTAATAACAGGCAATTTATGATTACTGCAGAAACTTTAAAGATTTCTGAACACAGGAAAGGAGCACTCCAATACTTATAACATTCATTTGAAACAACTCTCGGTCCACCAAGCTGAGACGTACCACGACTTTGTTTCATTTCGTCACGCATAAGATAGACATCTTCAACTCTTCCATATGGTGAAAAAATCTGCAAGGGAAAATCAATCATGAAGATCACTATCATTGTTATGAAATGAATGACAACAGCATGCAGAATCCCAGCGTGCAATTAATGTTCTACTGCTCAAAGGCCATCACAGTTTGACACAACGGGATCACCATGCCCAGCTTGAATGTTATTTTCTGTAAGCGAATAATATAGAAAACATGCTTGTGTACAGGAGACTCTCTCCAGGACCTATGAATTCATTCTTAAAGTCACTGGACCCAAAAGAGAGGAAAAAATAAAGGAAAGGCAAAAGAAACAGAAAGAAAGAATTTTAATACGACAAAATAGAAAGAGCAAGCCTAGTAGCAGCAAGCTTACTTCTTCAACTTCCTTTTCAGTAGCTTGTTTGTTCATAGCCCCAACAAATAACTTGTACTCAGTTGCACCTGAAATGAGAAACAGGACCAAATATTAAAGATAAACATCATGAAGAACAAACACATTATATATAAACCACACACTCACAGTTTACAGTAGCAAGTGTTATGGCTGTTTAAGCATAATAAATTTTTTTTTTTTTTAAATAAAAATATTCAAATAAAAGCATAGATAAGTCACAATAGAGTATGTACCTAGCCGTTCTCGCTCGCCATCAGCATACCTGACCTGGATAGGAGCCACTCCCTGCACGAGTCATGAATAAATACAAAGCTAAAAGTAACAGGAAAAAAACTCAGAGAGACAAATGGATCTTCAAACATTATACCCCCGGCAAAGTATACTGGTTATGAAGTGCTCTAATGGCTATATCAGCCTCTTCAGAAGTAGCATATTTAATGAAACAGCATCCTGCATATACAAAATGAGTCAGTACCGATCCCCCTTCAGCTAGCCATGGGCAAAGATCAAATCCATTAAATAACTTGTGGTTTTTGCAGTCGCTGTCATGCTACAAAGATGCAGAAATTTATGGAATGAAAGACAAAAGCAACAGCACAAAGAAGCTCAAGCAAAAGTGTGCAACATCAAACAATGAATGTATAGATCCCAACCAAGATTCCAACACCTATGTTGCATCCAAAGTACAAAAGGGGATAATTGCCAGTGACCAAGCTAGACCCAGACTAATCATGCCCCACTAAAATCTTCTCAGGAATCAGGAGGGTCTCAAAAGTTGGCTAAAGATAAACTGGAGGAAGCCGAAAGTCATCCACTTATTTCAACAAGACAACAACTCTTTTCTAAAGCTCAACTGAGGATACTTGTTACCTTAATAAACTATTACATCATCATCGCTCTCACTCTACTCTTAATTCAACTACTTGAAATATAATTTCTCACACGTCAAACCATAATCCATCTCAATCCAACTCCTAAAACCAAACATAGACTATCACAATCTAAAGGAGCTTATGGTTTAGACATCACGATTTAACATGTATTTCCCATTATGTGTTCCTAAGAACAGACAAAATCAAAGACAACATACATCAGGAACGACTAAACTAAACTCAACAACCATAGTGTTTCACATAGAGCCGAGCACAAATGAAACAATCAAAGCTTTTACACTTCCTATCAAATTGAGTCACCAGCATGATAACAACAGATGTATATGTATCTTTGTAGTGGATCTTGTAATCCCATAAAGAAAAGATGATAAGCTGATGCCTACCAAGTATAAGTTAGTAAATGCAGCGGAAAATCAAACAAAAACTACTTTGGTTTACACTTATCAATAATGATGATGGAAGAGATCATAGCCCTCTTGGCAAGAATACACGTAAACATCAAGACCTGATATTCCACGACATCAGCACACAATACTAGACTACAGGGAGGCTCACGCACCCTATCTCAGAAGAGTTCCATCATTAGAGATTAGAAGCAACATAAACCACACATTTAAGAGTCTGCGGATCATAATATAGTAGAACTTCTATAATTAATAAGAACCTCTGCCAAACAATTATTTAATCAGTCCAACTTGGGACAGTTCAAAAGAAATAAGTGATTCAATATAATAATTTCTGAATGGAAATCGAACTACACTACTACAGCACATCAAAAACATGAATTTGCATAGTTTACCCTTTTTTTTCTTCAAATTTATTCAACGTTTTCGAAGAACTAGAATTGCAACATTTTCGGAGAACCAGAGTTCCGGAATTCCCTCCAATTACAACATTTTCAAAGTACCAGAATTACAAGAGTGTTTTGAAGAACCTTTTCTGGTTTTACAGGCCTTTCTAAGGAAGGTTCCAAAAGCACCGAAATCAGCAGGTGTCACCTTCAATCCGATTTTCAATGACACGAGCCACGGTCCAATCTTAATATTACATTTTTGCTTTAGACCAGTAAATTCACAAACACAGATACAATATGCTTTTTATGTGTATAATAAGTTCATGTTATGTTCTCTATTAATGGAATGAATATTATGCACAAGTTAGTAAAATATAATCATTATGATGTACTAACATACTAAGCCTGGTGAATCCAAGAAACACGCCTTATTATTGATAAATGAATAATTTATCAATTCATCTAAAACTTCTCTATATTAGTAAATTTTCACTGTCCTGACAGTATTAATTCAAGGCCTGTCTCACTATAATAAGACATCCATCCAACTCGGAACTTTAAGCAAGTGCTAATTCTACAAAGGTTGAGTTCATGTAAATAACAAGACCATCTACCAAGACTAAAAAATCAACCAGAAGTACTAAGTTTGTTCCAGAGACCTACGACAGACGGGCGCTTTGATCATAAAACAGACACCCTTTTCGAGATCAACATTGACAGTAGCAACCAAGGCACACTAGCTGAAGCTTACACGTGTAAATCTTTGAATTCCACAAGATGCACCAGTCTTAGAAGAGAAAAAGGCAATTGTGCATCGTTACCAAAATACAAAGAAACAAGTTTTCTAACAAAGCAATAACCCCCCATTCACAAAACTGTAACTAAACTGAATGCACTATGCCAGCTGCTACAAACAGAACAGCAGTATAAGATCAAAGGGAAGGGACTAAAAAGAAAGATGAATTCATCATTCAATCTGAAAAGAAAATTATGTCTTTAGCAGCCATCAGAACAACAAATCAAAAGTTTAGATGCTTGCGAAGCCCACAGCATAAACTAAAAGCATCAATATGAAAGTACCATTCATTAAACCACAAGTTCAAAGTATCGCCTTTGCTCACTACCATACAACAGAGTTTCACAAGCATTGATGATTAATGTTGATAGCAAGGATGCACAAGAGATGAAAAAACCCAGATTGTAAACCAATAAACCTATATAATTGCATAGCCAATCTACATCAATCCACCGATACAACAGATTGGAGGAACTTTGAGAGCTGTTCCTGTAGCTCCAAGTTGTGTTAATAGTTAGCATGCTATGATTTGCTAAACAAAATCTAAACATACACCAACATCAGTGGCCAAATCTCTCGATTCAACATCGCTTGTAGAATATTGTTGGGGTAATAACAGCAAGCATAGGAAGCACTACCGAAGGAGAGAAGTTCCCTTCTAAATAGTCAAACTAAATGCTACATTCAACCCATCGAATTCCACCATCATTCAGTACGGCCAAAATTTACATCCAACCAACCATACAGAAGTTGCCATCTAAAATTCAAATAAATAAGTGCTTGGTAAAAGAATCAATTCATACACCATCACATCAGTTGAGCTCACACTACATCCAATCAACAATATATAAATTTGTAAGCGATATGTACCTCTGAGCGCATGTTTTGGTATAAGCACCAACAACTTCTTGGCAAACAAATCGAAAAAATGAAACTAGTGCTGCTGGCTGGTGCCAAATAATGAAGCTGATTTGGTCCAGCACAACCACTATCATTTGCAAAATATAAAGTACGACATTGAAATTGAGCAGATTGTAGATGGTCGAGTCCTAAACAACAATCAACTTCAACAACCATTGAGCATCAGAAGGCAAGAGAAGGGGCTTTCTCAAGAGCTCATAAGACAGCCTTGCCGAAAGTGCATGACATTAAGTACTACTAGCAAAAATACAATGAAACAAGTAAAAGAGATAACACCTAGTTAAGAATCATGACACATCGCCGTAGTTAGAAAATCACATCCAATAACAATTGAAAGACTAATCGTATGATGTTGCACTGTAAGTAAACCATCATCGGATGCAACACAATCACAGTAGATACCCCATACTTATCCATTCAACAAGTAGCCATGCTAACAGCTTGAGTTGGCAAGTACCAAAAAGATGAAAGAAGACTTACAAGAATCACGACACATCGCCGTAGTTAAGAACCACATCCAATAACAATTAAAAGACTAACTGTATGATGTTGCACTGTAAGTAAACCATCATCATATGCAAAACAATCACAGTAGGTACCATACTCATCCATTCAACATGTAGCCATGCCATTAACAGCTTGAGCTGGTAAGTACCAAAAAGATAAAGCAAGACTTACAAAATCATGAGACATCGCCAAGTTAAGAATCACATCCAATAACAATTAAAAGACTAATCGTATGATGTTGCACTTTAAGTGAACCATCATCATATGCAACACAATCACAGTGGGTACCATACTTATCCATTAATCTAATTTCATTGTACAACAAAAGAACAGACTGAAACAGCACACATTATACATGAATAATAATTATTATTATAATTATAATAACAAATCAAACGAATAAAAATCTCTACAAGAAACCAATCACCTTATGTGATTTAAACACGAAAACATTGAGCTCAATCATAAAACCAACCATATCATCAACACACATTCATTTGATCATACCAAAATGTAAAATTAGCAATTTAAAAGCCAATTAGTGTGAAAATCGTATAGTTGTCTTCACAACTTACAAAGGAAACATATTCAAAACATGTCCAGCCAATATAAATATAAACTGACCTAGACAAACCCACTACTGGAGAGGCAAAATTCAAAACCCAATTCTTCCACACTCTAAATAGGTTTATATCAAATTTAATCTTGTCTTCTTCTGGGATGACGTTGAATGAACTAAAAGTGGGTTTCAATAAATGACTGACGAGACATGTAGGGTTAGAGTCAACATCTTCAGACCTGAAGGGACCTGAAAAGACATTCGTGTAAATTCTACAATTAAAATTTATATGCATGCTCATACCTTGTTGCTGTCCAGTCCTCTTATCCTTGATCAAAGCAACTTCCAAAACATGCCCGTGTTGGTCGAACAAAGGTCGAATCTGGCATCATGAGATTAACTTTGAGCATCCAGAAAAGAGTGTATTTGGAGAATGAAAGTGATGGTAAAAACAAAATGTGTTATAGGAACCAACAGAAAAACCAAATTTAAGGAAGACGAAAAACGAAGAGGAATAAGACGAGAAGAAACCAAGGGCCTTCCTGAAGTTAGAGATGTCTTAGTTTGCCCAAAACCAGCACATACAGGCTATATTATTTAATAGACCGTTTGTGATAACATGTAAGACAAAAAATCATCACTGTTAAGGAGTAAAAGGTATGCCTGAGGTTTGTATGTCATCGCTATATGTAGTGACCAATATAAAAGTTTGGATCTAATTTTCAATATCTTGAGGATGGTTTGGTTTTAAATTCAGTGTGGTGAAGTTGGCAACAGTTGCAATCAGGGAGTGTTTATATTTGATGTTGATGCCACGTCACATGTGGTTGTTTTGGTGAAATTTGAATTGGGTGAGGGTGGTACTATTAGTGTATGGTGATTCTTGGTTGTTTGTATTTGGTTGAGAGTGGTTTTTCTGTTGTGTTGTATAGGGGGGAGGTAGCACGTGCAAACTGGGCAAGCACTTCTTGTGCTCACTGCTCATTGTAACACCTTCTGCATTGTTAATAAATTAAGAAGCCATGGTGTACAACAGACTATATGTAATAACCAAATGATCATAGATTGAAAACTAAAGTACTAAACAGCCATGGTTGAAAACTTAAACTATGATCTCAATGAAATACCCAAAGCCCTTCTCATAACAGAAAGCATGCCTGTGTGTGCTCCTGAATATTCAAGTACCAGAATTCAAAACTATAACTTACATCTTCTTCAGTGACTGTCCTTGGTACAGATCCAATAAAAAGCTTTGCAAACCTAGCTCCATCAAGTCTCTCTACATGATATAGAAAGAAACAAAAAGAAGAATGAAAGAAAGAAATATGCAAATGTGAGCAAGTTTTAACAATAAAAGTGTTACACTTCAACCCTTGAACTGTACGAATTAGGAAATGACAGATAAAAAAATTCTCGAACAGACAACAAACTGGCTCCAGACATATCAATCGGGACACATGACAATGGTAAAGAAAAGATATGATTAACTAAGGAAAAACTAATACTAATACTAGTATAAAGAAGTGATCCCAAAATTATCTAACTGTATTATTTTGATATAGCATGTTAAACAAAATTCATACCCAAACAGCTTTTCTTGGATCCAAGTCTAACCCTTCTCAACTTAATAACATAACCAGCTACAAAACAAAACAATCCGATATCAGACTCAACAAGTCTCAGATGAAACCTCAGAATAGAACTTACTAATGGCTTCGGATATAAAACTACCCTAATGAAAGGAACCTTGACCCTTGCCTCAACATAGAGAACCACACACAGCTCAATTTGCATAAATTATTAAATACATAACTACAGTATTGAAAAAAACCAAAAAGCACAAAGTAAGTTTCACAGCCATCCTTGAAGTACCTGGGGACGTATCTCTGCCAGAGAAGGGGTAACCACGCTTTTGCCCTGCAAGTTGTGGAGGAGGAGGCAATTGCAAACTCTCACCACCAAAATGTCCAACATCGCCGCCAGCCATCGGTCGAAACCCTCCACCATGACCACCAACAGGCACTGGTTGAAATCCTCCACCCCCGTCAGCACCAGGACCCATTCTTCTCACATCTGGACCACTATCCATAGGCTGTTGAAATCTTCCACCATCACCAGGACCGCCCATTTGTCCAAATTTTCCACCATCAACACCACCAAACATAGGCCTAAATCTCATATCATCAGCACCATCACCCATTGGTTGAAACCTTCCTTCGTCAGCACCTCGAAATCCCCCACCAGGACCATCATGTGGATGTAGGGCACCTGCATCACCACGATAACCTCCACCAGGACCATCATGTGGATGATGAAACGCACCTGCATCACCATGAAAACCTCCACCAGGACCATCATGTGGATGTAGGCCACCTGCATCACCACGAAAACCTCCACCAGGTCCACCAATTGGCGGATACCCTCCCCCGCCTCGAGGCGGAAACCTTGGAATTTCATCAGGCCTTAAACCAGGACCTAATTCACCATCAGTCTGCAGAGGAGGGTACCTAGGAGGACTGTCAAATGGCCTGTGATGTTCTCTACCACCACCACCACCCCTATAACTACGTGGACTAGTGTGACGCCCACCACCACCAGCTCGATGATAAGGTTCGGGGCGGTGGTGAGCGAAGGGAGGACCGGCAGGGTCGGAAAAACGGGAGGTAAAGGGGCGCTTATTGGAGGAATTGTAATGGTGAGGTTCGTCAGTGGCGTTATAGCGATCTCCTCCTCCTCCGCCTCGATGTCTGTCGTACCTATCCATTAAAACCCTAATTCTGGTGATAAAATTACAAATGAACTGAATTGGCTCCTCTTCTCTTCTCGGCCCTAAGAAATTAATTAATATTATAATGGGGAAAGATTTTGAAGGAATTTTGACCCACAGACACACCCACCCAGAAATTTTCCTTCTTTGGTGACACGAGGGTAATTGAGGTATTTCATCTAAAGGTCTCCAGGTGGACACGGTTTATTAGATGGTAAGAGGGTAATTTCATACATCCACTTCAAATCATCATCATACAATATATAAAAACACAGTT
>JAYMSM010000145.1:0-15373 GCA_036897885.1 Plantago crassifolia | reverse complement strand
AGAAAGAAAGAGAAAAGACAGGAAGAAAAGAGAAAGAAAAGAGAAAAGAAGAGAGTAGAGAGAAGAGAGAGAGGAAGAAGAAAGAGAGAAAGAGAGAAGGTTCTGAAAGAACGAGATCGAAAGATCGAATGGAAAAAAGAAACGAGAGAAAAGAAAGAGAGAAAAGAAAGAGAACGGAAAGAAAGAACAAGAGACAAAAGAAAGAGAGAGAGACAGAAGAAAGAGAAAGAACAAGAGAAAAGAGAGTCGAAAGAAAACAAAAGAAAAAAAAAAAGATCTTCCTTAATTAAGAAACCAAAGATTACACACAAAAAGGAATTCTCGCGTAGATTTCAAGCCTATATTTTACACGAGAAAACAAAGAAAAACAACTGAAACTTTATCCAACAAAAATGTATGAAAAACAGACACGGCTAGTGATTTCATATTTTCAGGGATTTACGGAGATTGAAAAAAGGATAGTGGAAATTTGGACAGAAAGAGAGACAGAAAAACTTCAGAAACAGAAAACACACGAAAATGAGGACCTGCTTCTGATTCCACCTAAAAATCATTTACAAAAGATTTCTTATGTAAATTTGGGGTTGAAACAACTTCATATACGAAAAAGACACGAAAAACAGAGCTGACTTATGATTCCACCTAAAAAAGATTGACAGAAGATTTTCTACCTGAATTTTGCATTTCACAAGAAAAAGAAGACGAAAAGACAAAGAAAAACCAAAGAAGAGACAAAAGAGGAAAGAGAAGAGAGCAAAGAGAACAGAGAGAAGGAGAGAGTAGAAAGAGAGAGAGAGAGAAGAGAAAGAAGAAGAGAGAGTAGAAAGAGAGAGAGAAGAGAAGCAAGAGAAAGAGAGAGAAGAGAAGCAAGAGAAAGAGAAAGTAGAGACAGAAAAAGGAACCAATCCTCTATATGGAAAATAGACAAACCCAATTTTCAGAGAGAAAGAAAATCGGAAAAAAGAAAATAGGACAAACATATATAGACAAAATGGACTAAAGACTTTTTAGGAAACAAATACAAACAAAAAAGAAAAAAAATGCAATCATATACCGAAAAAATATACAAAATGACATTTTCAGAGAGAAAGACAATCTCAAAAAAAGAAAATAAGACAATAGTGTCTGTTCCTTGCATTTGAAGGCAGTTGTTATCTCCTGCTTGCTCTTCTTCGTCTATTTTTTATTTGTAAAAATTTTTTCAATTGTCTCCTCTTTTTTATAGTAAAAAAAAATCAAAAACTCTCTCACAATCCTTTTTTTTATGAAAGTGACAGGATTCTAGGCCATCGCAGAGAGTTTAGTTGATTTTGAGTAGTTTCTAGGGTTTGGTCTCCCAGGATTCGCCTCCATGTTCTAGTTCTAGAAGGATGCCCTTGGTTTTTGTTCTTTCTTCTCTCTTTCTTCTGTCTCCTATTCATTATTTCTGTCTCTCTTTTTTCTTATTCTTCTTTCTAGCTTCTGCTTTTGCTAATTCAGTAGTCCATCCTTTCTTTCTTTTTCCATTTTCTTTTCTTTTGGAATCTTGGCTTCTAACAGTGACAACAACAAGGATACACTCTATGGCCTCTCTAAGGGCAGGGCTAGGAGCATATTCGAGGCATTTTGACTACAGATACTTAGGATTCTGTCTTGGTTATTCTTTCATTCCTAGCCGAATATTCCTTTGCATTTCTTTTTGGGTTCTATATTTTTATATTATATAGATTATTAAGTATAGATTACTGAGTAATTACTGTCTCATTTTTTCTTTCACTGTTTTCAATGTTCACTAGATTTGCTTCTTGTTCTTTTCATTGTTCATCCTTATTTATTTTCTTTTTCTATAATTCTTTCTTTTGCTCCTTTTGTTTTTATTCTTTTTCCTCTCTTTTTTATCTTTAAATTCGTATGACTAAGTCGAAAGCATTTTATTAATGAATATTGTAGGAGGGCATAATTCAAACTATTCCAGGATTTCGACGTTATTGATTCTATTTCGATCAGCTGACCCAACCTTGGTTATGAGAGTGATGTATTTTTGTGTTTAAGGCTTATGTTATGCACAGGTATACATAATACAGTCCCCATGCCAAGGTTGTTACTTAAATTTGCTAACAGAAATTTTCATTTCTTATATGAAAATAAATCTTAAGAACTTATGAAAGAAATTTGTGGTTTAAATATTCATTAGCATAAAAGCTTGGTCTGCCTCAATGGGTGCAATATTCGTGAATATAAACCGGAGCAAGACTTCTACTTGCATTTCTTCTTTTCCGGTATATAGACTTTGGGCTGATTTCAAGAATCTATCTTTCCCTCCCCATTCGTAGTAGCTTGCGTTTGTTTACTGGAATTTTTTACTAGAAATCTTTCTTTCTAGGTCTAGTCTTTTTGCTCTTTTCTTGTTATTTCTACTTTCTTTCTTTCTTATTTCCCTTTTTCATCTATCTTAAAAAAATAAAATTAAAATAAACTGAAAAAATAAGCTAATGAGACCCAGAAAAGAAAAATAGAAACAAAGAGAAGGAGTGGGGTTGAATGGATACCCCCGAATACCTAGCTAAAACATCAATATGCTATGGGAGACGTAAAAGCACACTTCCTTACACATTTACACAAGACAGATCGAAAAAGCAGGACAAGAAAGATAAAACTCAGAGTACATTTCTAGATTAGCAGATCCATGAAACAGAGAATAGAATAGCAGGGGATGGAGATCAAAGCTTCTACTGAAGTCCATCCTTAACTCAAAGTTTCATTATTAACTATCTCTTTAGAGAACTCTTCCTAAACTAATCTGGAAAGCTTGGGATGAAGTCGTCCATCAGAGAAGATTTACAGAAGGGGCTTCGATTTCATAGAAGAAAATCGAAAGCAGAGAAACAAAAAGAAGGGAATTTGGAATTATACAAAAAAAAGGAAAGAGAGCAGATATGCTTTCTTCAGACCATTCCTGTCTTCGAATATAACTATTGTTTTTTGTATTAATATTAATTACTATAATTACTATTAATTATTAACTACTATTATAACTAACTACTATTATAACTAACTACTATTATAACTACTAATATACTATACTATACTAAACTAATATACTATACTATACTAAACTAATATACTAAACTAAAAAAAAATATACTAAATATATCTACTATCATTATTTATTTCATATTACAAAAAACTCTAACTAACTTTTTTTATATAATTTCTATTTTCTATAAAATAATTAAGAATTTTTTAAATAAAAAAACAAAAGTAAATAAAATTCACTTAGCAATTACGCTACTATCAGAATAGAAAATAGCAAGGACAAATAAAACTCTAAGCCCGAAATAGGTCAAAAAGGAATTGTTATTGTACGCAGAGATATTACTATTCGAAATAAAATAAAAAATATAAATAACATTAAATACATCTACATTCGAACAAAAACCAATTTAAGCAAAGTCAAACGAACAAAAACCTAAAAGGACTAAACGAAAAGAATACTTAGTTTTCCATCTTCTTTGGCAGAATCACCTCTATTTCCACTTTCTGCTTAATTGGATTTAATAGAAATAAACGAAAACAAAACAAAGAAAAAATGCCAGTACTACCAATGTAAAGAAAACCTTTTTATTCGCCAAGGATTATCATAGAGCTATAGAAAAACTTTTAGGGAAGAATGGAATCATACAAAAAAGAAAAAATCCGAAAAAGGAAATTAGAAAGACGGAAGACCAAAGCCGGAAGAGAGGAGATTGACGAAATAAAAGATTACATCCACCAATCATTAAAAGAAAAAGTCCGTCACAAACGAGAACCGGCCCTACGCAGTAAGAAGAAAGAATCCGAGCGAAAGACAGAACAGATCCCGAAATTAACATTTATAAATACTAAATTTCATTTATATACGAAATAAGGAAGAAAAGCATTTGCTACCAGAAAAATAGAATCGTAGAAGGATTTCCGAAATCAGAAAGAACAATCCTACTTTGATCACAAAACAAAGAGAAAAAGGAGCTGCTTCCAAAAAGGAAAATAAAAATGTTTCTTTCTATACAACTTTAGATCGAGACTCGTGCTTGCATAATTTACATAATTACCTCTGAAATCTATAAATGCAAAGAATTTTTACATCCCTGAAATAGAAAATAGTATTATATTAGAATATTTTGAATATACTTTGGGTATTTTATAGATTGAAAAGTCTTTAGGATTTAGTTTAGTACAAAATGGACGACAATAAAAACACTACTTAAATTTCTGAAAAGGGACGAAAACAAAATCCAATAAGAAAATTTCGAGAGTAGACAGAAGGACGACAATCCTAAATTCAAATTTCTCCTTGTTTGTGGCAAAAGTAACCAGAATCAGAATAGACTAACAGACAGAAAAATAAAAAACAAGAAAAGAAAAAATAACTTGTTGTTCTTGGAAAGGAAATCTCATAATATATATAATATATAAGATAAGAATATATAAGATAAGCGCCAAAATCAGTGCAGATACAAACAACTAAGTCCACCAATAAGTTTCTGTCTGGAAATTCCTTGATTTAGAATAGAATGGTAGAAAAAAAGAAATGCTGAAAAAAAATTCATATCATATAGAAATATAGAAAATGATTAGATCAAAAGTCATTTACACATATATACATTTTTATAATAATTAAAAATGTAATTAAAAATATTAATAATTAATAGATATATTATCAGACTAAAAATGAATAATAAATGATCTCTTCTAATTCTAGTAAAAAGTTGAGTAATAGAATAGAGATCCCATTCCGGCGGAAGAAGAACAAATGGAGTCAAACTCTTTTAAAGGAATTATGTATAAATAGAAAGTAGATAGACGGTATGTGCATTAGAAATTGAAAATAGAGTAGAGAAGATAGAATTTTCTGGATATTCTAGATATTCTAGATAGATAAATGCATTATTGACCATGTAAAAAAATAAACAAAATAAATAACTGAATTAGTGTCACTCAGAGTAAGAACTTCAGCCTATTTTTATGGAGCTCGCTCCTTTCTCCAAAGACCCTCAAAAAGAACAAAACCAAAGACTTGCTGAATGCCTTCTCCCCCAACTGTAACTCAATATCGATTTAACAGAACAAAAAGCCTGCCTAAGCGAGCCAGAAATATCAAAAAATTTTCTACACGCCTTACTCCACCAGTCCCTTCCGTCTCTCAGCTCGATGTCTTGATCTATTATCCTTTATCTTATCTCCTTCTAGCCTTAAGAAGTCGTTCCGTGGCTACATCCCAGACTCTTGTCTCTCAAACGAAAATAAAAACTCTATTTCCATCTTACACTTTTTTTGATGACCCTATAAATCTCTGATATGAGTAAAGCATTCCATTTACCTCTGCAAGAAATATAAACAAAAGGGAAATTTCCAAAATAGCAGTTCCACAACCAACAATCGTAACCTGCCACTTTCATTAGATTAGAAGTAGAAACTGCCAAAGGGCTTCCCCCTGTCCTGTCACCCACATAAAACTAAGGGGCCCCTACCCATGACCTCAAATTACGAAACTTTTTCAAAGTTGCCCCCCAGCTTTGACCAGAACTGAAATGAGAAATTCACGACACTGGGGTTAAATTCAAAGATGGAAAAAACCCAATCCAAGAAGAAACTTGCACAAAAAAAGAAGAAAAAAGAAAATTTTCGAAAGAACAAGAGACTCTGAAAAATGTCAAAAAATAGTAGAAAGAATTAAAAAAAGAGTAAGAATAGAAAGAATCGAAAACGAAAGAAGCAAACAAAGAAGAAAAAAGAGCAGAGAAAGAAAAAAGAAGAAGAAAAGAGACAAAAAAGAAGAAAGAAGAGAAAGAGAACAAGATAGAACAAGAGACAACAGAGAAGAGAAAAAAAAAGAGAGACAATAAAAACTCGAACAAGACAAAAACAATATGAAAACCGGAAACAGGGAGAAAAAGGAAAAGAAAATACTATTTTCCACAAATAATGGAAAAAACAAGAAAGAATCATAACATAAAGAAATGGATATCACTTAGGAAAAACCAAAGAAAGGGATTATAATTACCAACAGAAAGAAAGAGATGAAAAAACCAAGAAATAAATAGGAGCAAGGGTTAACGCCTTAGGAGAACGACTAAGAAAGGAGCTAATCCACCACTTACTTTTTTTAAGCAACCAAGAAATGACAGAGAGAAGAGAGCCAATCTCCCTAAAAACAGTGCTTAACTTACTACTCAAAAAATGAAAAACCACCAATACTTGCTGAATAGAAAAGATAAACTCATTTTGGAAAATGATGTATCCAAGACTGTAAAGCGTCCTCCACCCCTTTCATATCCGTCATATGTCTGTGACTAGAAAAAAATAGAAACTAATTTTCCTATTGAGCTACCAAAAGACACCTAAAACCAATATAAAAGAACCTTTAAACGAACCGGGAAGTGCGTTGAGAAGAGGATCTTTCGGAAAACACTTGGGTTTGGTGAAGAAGAAAGAAGACAAACAAAAGAAAAAAGAGGAAAAAAGAAGAGAGGAAGACAAAGCGAAAACAGAGAAAGAAATCCGAAGCCAAATAAGATCTACATATACATATATAAAAAATTATTTCTTAATAGTTTTAGAATTTATAGAATAAATAGATAGGTCTACCAAAGATCTTTTATTACTATGATTGTTCACTAGACTCTAATATAAGTCCGTCTTATAGTTCTTTCTATTCGACACCAAAATACTATACCTTTCAAAATAGGGATCCGAAATTCTTTAAGTTAAAGACAATTTTTCACTTTCGAAGGCTTTTCCAGGTTCGTTATTCGATGGGAGCTCCCGGATCCGACTCATTTCTCAGAGTCTTTGAATGACCCGAAAGCACGATCTTATTTTTTTTTTCTTTTCCGTCTGTAGCCGTGAAAACCCTGTTTCTTCCTAAAAATGCACGTAATTTTTCCGAGCCCCCCAAACAAATCCTGCTTACTTGCCCCCTATTGTCCCCATAGTATTCTATTTTGTCCATCCGCTCCCAGTGCACTAAAGTTCACTTTTTGGGAAGATCTTCTCCCATACAAAAAATCTCTCTCACGAACTTATACTTATAATAAACCCCAGAGTGCTTCACGCACGTTACTGTCACCAGGCGGATCTAGACGAAAACCAAAAATAGATTTTTCACATCAAATTTCTTGTTTGAGTTCTTACGAAACTACGTTTTTTACATTTTTCTCTTTCGGTTCCCTTTTTCGTTTCTACAAAACAAATGTAAATTTCAAAAGGAAAAAGACCCCGGCCTTCCAAAACGGGAACTGCTTATATTACTTGGTTTTTCTCGTCAACACCCAGGACTCTTTTTGACAAAATGATCTTAATTATTTTTAATTGACTCTTAACTCAGACCACTAGCATTTCAACAAGAATCTATCAACAAATCATAATCGAATTTCCGACCTTCTCCGTATAACTAGAAACATAGGGATTGTAGCTCCGAGATCTTGGCCAGGCTTCCCAGGTCCTAGTAGAGTCCAAACTGCTTCCAATCCCGACCTCTTATTAACACTACAAACCTAAAAAACTTTCATCCAATTCTTCTTTCCCACTGTAGTGTAAAGTGACCCATCTCTGATGACTCTCGAAGCTTTGACGTTTTCGGGGCCTTTACTTTTGTTCTGTTTTAACCAGCACATATATTGAAAAACGAACTTGACCTATGAAAAAGAAATCCATCCGTCTACTCTAATTTTAGAATTTCAAATCTTTTTCGAACTTTTCTTTTTGGTCTATGATACATAGTGATCGCGCTGCAAGTGCCCCGTTTTTCTGCAACAACAGGCGGGCTACTCCAGAGGAAGGAAAGTTGTATTGAATTCCTAAAATGTAATTTAAGAGAACTTCAGTTTGGAAAGTGTTGCACCGGTCCTGGACTCCGAGCTTAGACAGAAAGATGCGGATCCTATAAAATTCCTAGAAAATATATGACTCCATTGTCGGTTATGTATAGACCATAAGAGACTCAAGTTCTTTGGATTCGTTAACGGCATTCCATTCTACCAAAATGAAGATTTTCCCTTACAATTTAAGGCCCCCTGTCCCAACTACTTTACTAGACAAGAGGGCCTGTCTTCCCCGCGCAAAAGACTCCCTAGTAACTCTATGTCGATTACAGCAGAAATTATAGGTCCCCATAGCTATCCACTCAAAAAACTAAAAAAACTACCTGCGACAGTACCCATTCTTCGACACAAAGAAAAAAGACAGAAAAAATCAATCTGAATTCACAGGACAAAAAAGGAAAGCATAAAGCAACAGAATCCAAACAAGAAAAAAAAAAAAGATTGTGGATTCGAGCCCTTCGACAAAAAGAAAAAAAAGCAGAAGGAGTTGGCGGTTGGGAATGGATCCATACGACAGACACTCATCAGGTCAACAAACTAATAATTGTTTCGGTAGTACGTTCAATAATATGAATATGGGTTTATCTAACCAAGTGTTCCTTTTTTTTAATTATTTATATCATGTTGACAGGAGCTTTCTGGGAATACTTTTTTGGTTCTGGTCTTGTGCAAGCTCCCGAAGAGTATTCCAAGGAGTTGGTTGTAGAAGGCATAGGTCTACTCCAGTTCCTCCGGGACAAGTCATAATGAATCAATATTTGGTACAGTTCTGTTATGGGCTGACAAATGAGATTCTTTCTAGACCTCAAAGTATCAAGAACGCGAGATTCGTTTCGGACATGAACACTTTGGTTGGGCCAAAAATAAGATTTTTCAAAATAGATTGTACAGGTCTCGATCAGATTAGTTGCAGGGCTTGTAAAGTTGTTTGTTCGCCTCGTTTAGAGGGGGATGATCTGGTTTCTTTAAATGGAATTTTAGTGTGATAGGCCTTTTCTTTTGGCTGTACGTATTGGGGAAGATTTCCAGGCGGGGTCCTTCAGTAAGTGAGGTGGGACGCATAGGTAAGACTTTTTTGTTGGGTTTTTCTCCGAAGGAAAGCATTCTAAGTCTATCTAGGAGAGATCACCGGCATTGACTTCGGCTTGGAGGAAATTGACCGTAATAGGTTTTTCAAACAATGTTCTTATAGCTTTTGAGAGTCGATTGCTTTAAATTTTTCGGGTGGAAATCATCCTAGCCGCGGAAATTCTTCAGAGAGTTTAATGCTTTGGAGCAAGTCTTCGCGGGGAGCCAATAGAAGGAGGACCAAGGATCGGTGGAAGGGGTCCCCTTCTTTCTCTGTCTTAGTAGAGTTTTATTTTTATGTGGAATGTCCTAGAATTAGGTTAAGATCTAGTTCATTTTTTAAGTTGTTGGGGAAGGATTCTCTTTTGGGATCAAAGAGAGGGTATATCTTACTGTCTGGCATCGGAAGGGCTCGATTACATATGACAACCACAAAAAGCTTCAAGCATGCCTTTCCTTTCTCTTCTATATTTTCATCTTTCTTTGTGAAATCTAAGTGACTTGTTCTGCTTTTTTCTTTCTTTTTTTGTTTTTTCTTATCTAATTCTCTTGTCTCTTCTGTTTCTTATCTTTTCTTTTGTTTTATTTTTTATTAATTAAAATTCAAAAAATGAAAGGGAAATAGAAATACTTTCTGTCTTTCTTTTCTTTCTATTGTTTTCTCCTCTTTTCTATTTATTTTTTGATTTTGATAGTTTTCTAGTTCCTCATACTTTCGATTCCATGACGGAGATCTTTTTCTTGACTCAAGGGATTCTTTTTTTACGCAATTACTTACTTGATATTGTTATTTCCACGATTGACTCTATGCCTTTTTTTATATTATATATTATTGATAAACTCTATCACACAGCTTTTCTTTGCAGTAGATTCTTTCTATTCTATATTTGAAAAATTTTTGCTCACGAAATTTCTACTTTTTATTTTTTAATTTTAACTATAAATAATTCTCAATAATATTATATTCCTAATCACTGATTTTCAATTCTCCTACTTTCGCCTACGCTTTTTCACTCATATTTCTATATGTAATTCACGTAATTCCTTGATTTTTCCACTCTATTCCATGATTTTGGACAAAGATCTTTCTATACGTCATTTTTTTTTCTTTAGTCATTGAGATTTCATTATATATATGTCCTTCTTTTATCAAAAACTCATCTTTCTATATGAAAATGAAATGTAATGTAATCTCAAGATCGAACGTGGTCCACTTAATTTTTTGGTTTCTTTATATACGCGCTTATGACGACAAAAAGCAAGAAATTGAAACAGAGAAACGCAGAAGTAGAGAGATCAGAAAGAGAATGGACGACAAAAAAATTCCATTGGAAAAGAATAAAATGTAGAATTCGCTCTTGTTAGACCCGGATAAGAACAATTCACGAACTATTTTTTTTGAAAAATCAAAACGAGTTAATTAAGGTAAAGGAAGAAATCTCAAAAGTACACAGATGACGGGACTTCGTGAAGATTCGTTTGGAAACTATCTAATCGTCAAAATAGATCCTACCAAAGTTCTATTTATTCCAGGGATCGCAAATGAAAAGAAAAAAACTCTCTGATCTGTGAGGAAAGACTTCCATAAAACACTTACGAAGGAAGAAGAGAAAAAATTATAAGAAACAGAAAGGTCCAGATCGTACAGAAGAAAGCAGGACGGTGCGAATCGATTCTTTAGGTTAAAGACTGTAGGCCAAAAGAGGACAGTCTGAACAAAGACAAGAATCCCGTCATAGTGTAAGAGGAAAGTTATGGATAGAGAGAGGGCTATGAAAAAGAATCATTCCGAGTAGTTAGCCATGGCTCATTCACTACACAGGGCCAACAAACAAGATCCATTCGGTGGGATTTCTGTAGTTGCGTAAAGCCTCTTGTACTTGTGGCATAAAAAATTTCCAGTATTAATTTTTTTCTATTACGTGATCAATGCGTTGTGCACGAATAATTGAATTTGGATGAAGCATTTTCACCATCTATTACTTATCATTAATCCAAATCAGGAAAAGGGGAAAAGTAGGGACTCGGAGCAGGGGCCTTTTGGGGAGCAAACAAAAACCAAAGGTGGACTCAACAGACCCTTCCCCATCTCACCTACAAACCTTACTATGAACTCGGAAACCCTTCAAAGGCCCAATCCAACATAGTAGTCAACCCTTTTATTTTATTTTTATTTTATAATATAAGAGTTTTTTCTAGTAAATTCACAAATACCCATAGATGTATTCCAAAGGATTCTATAGGTTCTATTATTTAATAATATTATATAACCTATATAACTATATATCAATACTATATAACCGATATAACTATATATCTAATTTAATCTAATAGCATGGATCTTTAGGAGGTCATAGAAGAGAACGAAGATCTCTCAAAAAGAAAATCGACATTGTAGTAATATAGTAGAAAATAAAATATTAGAAATGAAAATAGAATATGAAATAGGACAAGGACAATATCCGAGTCAAAAAAAAATAAAAATAACACAGCAATGGAGAGTCTCAAAAAGAAATGGTCAACAAATTCCATAGCCCCATCCTAGAAGTAGAAAGAAAAGGCAGAAATAGGAAAGAAGTAGAACAAGGATTGCAGACGACAAATTTCGATTCAAAAGTAAAATTCCTTCTTTTCTTACAAGAGTAGAGATAGCAGGATGGAAAAAAAATATCCTAGGAGCTAGCCGGGCGAATGCACTTTTACATCCTATTATTTCAAAAGCCCTTAGTCCGCCACCGACTTGTAAGCAGTGAGAGAAAAAAGGCCCTACTGCTTGGGAGAATCCCAGATTGGGTGAAGTTTTACAAAGAGAAAACGCAAGAGAAATCGTCCTAAAAATGCTCCTAATGCTCCGGAAAGAAAGGAGGGGTTCATGTTAATGCTTCTGCTTCCTAAAGAAATTTCCTAAAGAAATGGGCCTTCAAGGAGGGGTTCGTCAAGGAGTGCTTTTTTCTTAAAGAGAAATAATAGAAATAGAAAGAACCGGAAGAAAGAGGCTAAGCAATGATGAAAGCAATAGAGGATATGTCGTAGGAAAAAAAGTCTTGGACGGAATAAATGATAGAAATGAAGGAATGAGAAGAAAAAGAGGGCAAAGAACGGAAAGAAGGCTTGTTCAGGAGGAAAAAGACAAAAGAGGAAAAAGTTGTACACAGTTTTCCTCAGCATATCATAAAAGCATCATAGAAACAAAGAAGATTTTCATTCGAAACATCCTTTGAAGTTTTCGTGGAGTAGAGAATTAGATTAGTGCGAGACGGATAATGTTTCGTACAAGAAAAAAAGTAAAATATCATACACCTCCTATACCCAGTGATGATCCGCAAAACGAAAGCGGATAGGCACCTAAAATATCGGGCAGAACCTTTCCGGGGAAGATTAGGAAAAATGGGGTGACAGCAACCCCCAAAAAGAATGCCATACCCTTTATTCTGATCACGAAAGCCATGCATGTGCTGGAGAACTGGAGAAAGACAAACAGAAAAATAGAATTTTTTGGATGTAGCCTGTTCCGTCAAACCAATTTTCCATTTGACTGACCTTGGATTAAATAAAAACATGAATCCGCAGTGGAATTGCACGGGAGCCTGAGAATTAAAAAAAAAATTTTCTGACAAGCCCATGGAGCGAGAGCAGAATCGAAGCAGTCTGAGAAGGAAAAAAGGAAAGCATCTAGGATAAACAACCAAGTAAAAAGAATGCAAGAAAAGACTCTTCCTAAGCGATAGTATCTTTTCCTCGTGGAACTTGGAAAAATTCACGTTCAGAGGGCTTCACTCACTAATGCATCCATAAAAGAATGAAAATATAAAAAAGGAAAAGGAAAAACCGATCGAGTCATTTGTAGAGAATTTCTTGAAGTAACACCGTTTTGTACCTAAATTTGTCTCATTCAACCGATCTGAGGTGGAAACATACTAATTTCCCCGAAACCGATGTCGCTAGTGCACAGTGATTCACGCAGGAAATTGAAAAAAAATTAACTCAAATAGTCCACTCGGGGGAAGGGCAGTAAAGGTCATTTGAGGGAAATGTGAAGAATACGAAGAAGAGAGTAGATACGGAAAATAAGTAACAGATACGGATAAAAGAGAGCTGCGATTCTAAGAAATCGAAGAAGCGAATTAGGAAACGAAGAGAGAAAGCTTTCCGAGGTAGGATAGAAAAGTTATCTATCAGACAACCATCCTTGCCATTGAAAAACTAAGGTCTGCCTGGCCTAGAATTTGAGTCCCTGTTGGTCTATGAATTGTACATGATTCGTTTTGGATTTCTCTCTTATTTTTTCTTTAAGAACCCATTTGGAAGCAAGAGCATTATTGCCTTCTTCGTTCGAAAAGGTTTAGGATCGCCTTGTAGTGGAAAAGTTTGCGAAGGGGTGGGATCCGCGGAAGGAACCCGATCCTCTTGGTTTACATTACACAGGTGTCACAGATAAACGGATTACAGGCCCACTTTAAGTAGGTCTGAGCCCATAGCTACAACAGTACGATTCTGAGCCACTGCCAAACATAGACTGAAGGCTTAGTGAAATACGAGGAGAGGGCTTAGTATGTTTTCTCTTTTTTTTTCTAGTGAATAGACAACATCCATCGTAGGAAGAAGTCAAAATTGGCGTAGAACTTCTATAATGGAAAATTCTTAGTAAATTTTTGGAACCTTTGAGTTAGGCACATATTCTATCTATGGGATAGTCCACATGTTTCTACCTTAGAAAAAAGGGTATTATTATTATATATATGAATCAACTTTTTCAACCAGAGATATAGTACATCGTACCTTCAAAATTCGTTAACAAGCAATAACAATCACTGTCATAAATGTTGTTTATCCATATAGTAAATTTTTAATCTAGAACTTCTCCCTACAAAACAGAATCCATGGAAAATAAATATAGAAAAAAGAATAGAGAAGAGGAAGATAGTACATTACAGTAAAACAAAAAAATTATTACAACAAAATAATAATAATAAAGTAAAAAAATATTCCTTCATTTACATCTTCATTACACCAAAAATTAAAAAAAAGAAAAAATAACCATACCCGTAATGATCCTATTTCACGTTTTTAAATATAACTTTTAAATCCCATAATCCTAAACAAGAAAAAAAGCTTTTTTCTTTCCAAGATTTTTTATCCCATTAACTCAGACTGACGGGGCTTCATCTTCCTCCCTCCTCTCCAAGATCTCCCAAATGAAAAACTCAGTTCCGAGATTAAATTAAAAGAAAAAAGGAATATGAATTTGACCTGTGGGAAAGTCCCTGTTTGGGTCCGATTCCCATGCAATCTCCCTCAACCCCCCAAAACAAAAAAAATTTCCCATGCTTGGCGACCTTTTTGAACTGCATCTGCTACTAACTGCTTTACTATCTAAATCGAAATCATCACAAAACAAAAATATTAAAAAAAAACAGCTGCTATCACTTCATAATGACATGAAAAAATATACGCCATTGACCAAGAAATATATGAAAAAAATATCCATTTCACACAAGAACCAACGCTACTTAAAAACAAATCAAAAATATGCAAGCAAAAAATCTATTTCTAAGATTAGAAAAGAAAATATTTCTATTTTTACAAACAGTGGACCTTTTCTCCTTTACTATTACTACCTCAAAAATTCTGTATGAAAATACATCCCACAAACGATTATTTCGTATTCAAAAAAAAAGTAGTATAACATAGTGTAGAAATTCTAATAAAAATCAAAAAGAAAGATCCTGAAAAAGAGATCGAAAAGGAAAGGAATACTTATCCCATAACTATGTAGATAATAGAATTTCGTAAAAATCAACACAGGGGAACGTTCTCTTCTAAGAATCTGGATCTATTAAAAACGAAAGAATTTATTGTCTGCGCTGGATTAAGTATGTGTATGTACGGGCTATGTGACTGCTGAAACGTAATGATCAGTAGTTAGAAATAATATAAAAATATAGTAAAGTAAGTAAAGTATTAAAAAAAATATAAATATAGTTATAGTAAAAAATTAAAACAACTAGATTATTATATTTCACTTTGACTAGACTACTTTACTTTTAGAAATTTAAAGAATCTAAAAATTTAATTGAATTTTTTTTTTTTATAAGGTTTTGGCAGAGGAGCTTTTGGATGTCACACAGACTTTTCACGGTCTGAATGTCGAGTTTAAGTCCCATAGAGCCTGAAGAGGATTCCTTCTTTTTTGGTTTGACCCATTTTTTAGTCTAGTTGTTCCAGAAGCTTTTTTTTAGTAATGGTTATCGAGAAGAGTTCTTTATCGACTCATACCCAGGTTGTTACCAAGGTCTGCTCAAAGTCAGTGCTTTCTTCCTTTTTCTTTCTAACTTTGAGAATATTTTTTGCTTTTTCTATCTTATATATATAATATATATATATATATATATATATATATATTCTATTTTGTCTATTTTAACGAATCCCTTTTCTTGTATTCTATGTCTTTTTTTAAATATCTT
>JAYMSM010000144.1:0-15409 GCA_036897885.1 Plantago crassifolia | reverse complement strand
ATCACAGTGCAGAGATTGTGATTCACAGTAGGAAGAGAAGGTGATTCACAGTAGGAAGAGAAGGGCTCCTACCTGAATGCAAGTAAAGAGAAGAGGGATTGCGCAAGAACGGCTCTGCATTCCGGGGTAAGCTGCAGTGGGATTTGATCGGCGATTTATGGATCCTAACCTTCGTATCGTGGCGAGGACGGGGGAGCGCATGCACTATCATGGTAAGGGATGCGCCCAACTTCAGATCTTTTGTCAAATATTTTTCAGGTGAGTCCTCTTGTTGCCTGAGTTTCACTTGTAAAAAATTGCAGTAAATGAATTTATCTTAGGATTATGTGTATATACGTACTCTCTTGGCCTTTTAAGAAGACAAATGTGGAGCAGTCGTATATGATTTGTTGGGAAAGGTGAAGGTATAGATTCGTTCTATATTTTGCAGCAGTTTTACAGCGTTTTCTATGTTACAATGAATGATATAATACATCTCTGGTTTGAAGGAATTCATCCACACTAAAGTATAACGAATTTCCATGGAGATTGTCAGAGTAAATTGAATTTCTTTTTATCTTCTGTTATACATACAAGTCTACAGTTTTTCATCTCAAGTTGTGATGTTAGGATGTATCTATTCTAAATAGATTCATCTGTTTAAGTGCCCAAGTTCGAATATAAGTTGAACCGAATGACTGCATTATACATTCAGTTTCCTTGATTATCATCCCTGAGGAACTATGTGAGTTGTGCAAAACAAACTTATATTCTGGATAAAAATGTTTGAACCTGATATGTTGTTTTGTGTTTTTCTGTACGGCTTCTTCTGTCTGGATGGAGTATGAACTTAACTACAGACCTCCAGCTATTAAATGATCAATCCAAAGTGTCGGAAGATAGAAGAATATCATTATCACAAGCTATGAGCTACTCTGATTATGAATCATCGTGTCCTGATCGTCTAATACTAATACTACTACACAGTGCTCTTTAGTAGCTAACATTACCTTATAATGTCTTGCAGACAAAGTCCCATGGATCATCTTAGCTCCACAGCGGTTCTCGTTTCAACTCAACAAACAGGACAAGTGCTCTTTGAACACACCAGCTGATTACAAGAATATGTTGATACTGTGCAAGGTGCTCAACATAGACTGTGTGGAGGTTGAGCTTGAACAAGCGATCTCAGCTCACAGGACGACCATGTTCAGGACAGATACACCAAAACAGACTATACCTGAATATTTCCGGAGCTCAAAAAATTATGTTGCCCAGAGAGGAAAAAACGCAGCCCGGCCACTTTGATTTAAACACAACTCCTGAGGAAGCAGACGAGATTCAGGAATTCACCGTTGGTGGTAGGAGGTTCTGCAGTTCAGGAAATGCCGCGTCAGATAACATAATAGAAACACCCACGCACAAAAATGCTATGCAATATTATTCAATCCCACCAACACCGGATTCAAGATACTGATCACAACCAGCTGTGTTTATGATGTACTTGTCTTTACTATTTGCGTGAATGATGAAGTTTCTAATTCATAACCAGTTCATCAACATATTAGTTGTCATTTTTAATGACACTAGTATCATTGTAAGAAAAACTGTTTCAAGAGATGAAAGCTTGTTTGTGGATCACAATACAGAGCAATGGCTCGCAGTGTACAATCCACCAATGTTTGGCTCAAAAGAGATCAGACTAAATTGTTGTGCAGGATAAGCTTTACAAAACTTTTGTGCACATGAAATACTCTTCTGCACAACAAGTAGTAACTAGTAACTGATGAGATCATAGTGTAATAGATAGTTACTATGATATCATTTCAGTTTTGTAGATAGCAAGTATAATGATCCTATCACAGTTAAGTGGCCAATCATTCTACCCAGTTAATTAGCCAACCAATCTTCTACATATAACAGCCAGAGCTCTACAAAGTTCAAAAAACCTGGAGTTTGGCTCAGTTTTTTAAAAAATAGTCGTTGCTACAGTACCATGGCCTGCAACTCCATATAAACCACAATAACAACATTTTTAGTTGAAAACTTCAGCTCACCAACTATCCACCCAAAAACTGTAATCCAAAATCTTTCCTAACTTGCCTAAATTGGACTTCCCCTTATCAATTTTCTTGTTTGCACCTCTGCGCACGCGGGGAGCTACATGAGAGCATTCTCCCGTTTCTGAACTCAAAAACGAATTCGACATTGTGCGGAATCACAGAACACGACTATGGATTCGTCAGCCGGGCCGGGTATATGTGTGTAACATCTAGTTTCGCCAAGTGGTAGATATGAAATGGAAATGCAATTATATGAAATTGAGCAAATTTAGATATCAGAGCTACCCGGAAAAGAGGGGCTTGGCAAAACCTAGCTAACGCTCACCCACTCCAGGTACAGATCACAGTAAGCACCCGATTCATTGGCAAAGAGTATACCACTTAACCACCAACTTGAACATAGCAGATATTGAGAATCAGTGTAGATTTTCACCCCACTAGTTGCCTGTGACGGCATTATCCCAACAATCTTCCAATCACGTACAATCGTGGCAAAAACTACAGTCGATTTTGATGTATATCGTACTGAAAACAGATCAATTCTGACAGAAGCACAATTGCCGAATAGTAGCCGTAGGGGACGTAACTGCAAATAATGAAACTTACGGAGTGATCCACAATGTGCAACTCGATCGGTGGAGTGGATTCCATGTTTGGGCCGGAAATTGGGCCAAAAAACGAGCACCCCTTTAATTTAAGGCGAGTACGTTTGAAGTGTATTTCGGGTGACGATTTTCATAAATGATTTAAGATTATTCAATTTCACTGAATATATATGAATTGAACTGATTTCTGGATGAACTTTAACTAAATTTAGTTCACGTATAAATTTCAATGGTGCAAAACTACTGAAGAAACCTGAATTAAAAGTGAACTAAACAACAAATACTTATTATGCTATTATGCGTGGTGGAGACAGTCTTATAAAAGCCGGGCTTTTTTACTACATAAAAAAATATGTATAAGTTTTGTTCATTTCAGCTGAGAATTTATAAACTGAAGTGAGTACAAATCCGAACTAACTAAAGCTGACGTTAACTGAACTGAATGAAGCTAAATTTAAGTTGAAAAAAGAGGGCCTAAGATGCACCAGATACAAGTTTAAAAACGTGCATGTTCGAAGATAACAAAAAAAAAACTCATATGTTAAATGAAAAGTCTGCATTTTTCCAAAAATTTGGCCGGAATGTTATATTTATAAATCTGATTGTACGATAGTCGATAGGTATTATATAGTGCATTATTCAATACATTCAATCATAGTACCGCATAGAAATACCATTTGATATGGAGGTTATTTCTATAGACATTGAAAGTAACACCTTAAAGTGGGGCTAAAATTTTTAAAGGAGTGGTATAATTTCGTCTAATGTAAAAGTTCAGATGACTTATAAACTATAAACTGTTCAAATCATAGTATCTTGTTTCAAGTACATAAGTATATTTCACGATACAATACATTTGGCTCATTATAATGCAAACACTAGATGGAAAGTAAGGTGGATCATTTCATACAGATGACATTCTACATTTGACATAGCCCGCAGTGTCCATCAGATTCAATCCGTGGCTAGGGATGTACTTCAGGTCCAAACAAAGGACTAGATTGGATCCGATCTGGTCCGGATCGATTCTGCAGATGGAATCAGAGATGGCCTAGTTGGCCCTTGGCAGTTGGCAGCAAAGCTTGAGACTGGACTGCGATAAATAAAAGAAATATCTTTAAAAAAGAAAACATGCAGAAGCACAAAATAATTGCAACATGGCATATCAACTCACAGGCTCGAATCTCAAAGACTGATCCCGAACTGGAACCGAAACTACATCATTACTTATGCTCAAATTCCCATCAAACTGAAATCGATTTACAATGCAATTCACCAGACGCGAGAAGAATCCGAAACAGACTTCTGGAGACAAACTCATGCTTTCCACAAAATTTACAAACTAGACCCATGAAAATAGACACATGGAAGCGTAGCAAATAAAACTATTTCAATTCAGACATGAATCATATTCAGCTAAGCACTTCCTGCAGAAGTATACAAAGGATATCGAATCATGTTATATCTTAGTCTTTAGTATAGGCTACCCCCTACGCAGAAAATCCTAAAACAATCAGCTGTATGATGCAAAACTGACATATACTAAGGAATACACTAAAACAGACAGTAAAATGCAAAACCTTTAAACAGTTTCAACTTGATAATTTTCAGGGTGTAATGTAATTTGCTACAAAACTAATTCTTGAGCTTATAATACGGTTGCTTGCACATGCTGCTCTACATGACTCTTACATATTGTTATCTAATGCATGAACAACTACAGGATACTCCTCTTTTGAAGAAACAGATTCTTTTACTGCCAAAACTGAAAGAGAGAACCATATACTCAAGGCACAGCTAAAAAAGTTCAACCGAAAGAGCAGTTTAAGCAGTAAATGTATACTGCAAAAATAAAGAGTTGAGATAACTTCAACGATTCTTTGAAAACTAACCACAAAGTGACTGAACAAGTCCAAACAAGGAAAGAGGAAGACAGTAAAACATGAGCACAGGGAGATCAGAGCTTCTAAAAGCAGTGAAACGATCCACAGATGACATTACAGGGAAGCACATCAGCTCTGGTGACTGCCTCACCCTTCAATAAAGTAAATCTACTAGAAAGCGCACCAAAAGAATACAACAGAGAAAAACAAAATTAAATAAATTCTCACTCTCAACAGTCTCAGTGCAAATATACGCTCGAACAAGTCAAATGTTACTCGCTAAAAAATCTGGAAAATTAGAGATATTACTGACAAAAGTTCAGTTTTATCGAGCATACATGGCTAACTTGGGAAATGAGGCTATAATTAGCAGAGCTAAAGCAACTAAAGTAGTGACAGAATTAAGTAGATGGGCAGAGTTGAACCCCAATATATATTTTTAGTCAATATTAGCTGCCTTTCCTAACATATTTGATTTTTGCCCACTATTAATATGGCCTTAAATATTGAGTCGAATATATAATTACATTGATATGTGTACATAATATCTTTCTACTCTATTTAAACTGACCAGCTTTGTCATTTTCTGGAAGCTTAGAACTCTTGGCCACATCGAGTCTGGGTTGAGTTCCTTCACGCTGGTTCTGCCCCCTATATCTTCAGGCACTTGAAGTTGCTGCTTGCATGATTTCTCTTGCAATTCTTATGAGCTCCTCAAGAATGCATTCTTTCACCTTTTCATTTTTGCGAAGGGCAACCAAGCTCCTGGATATGTCATATTGTGAGTTTCATAGCCTCAATGGTAACTGGGTCTGGGAAAGTAATTGTGGCATGAAAAGACCCGACAGTTGCTCCCATAAACCCAATATCTGCATACAAAATATTTGCCAACCAAATTTCGAATACGGGGACTGTAACCAAAACTAATCTTAATCCTTCTAAAGTGTATTCCATAAGGAATAAGGATTCTATTTGGAAATGCAGGTGTCACCACCTCTAAAATATGGGTCCCCAATCCACTTATCACCAAGTCTCCAAATGTTGAATCAATTGTAGGTATTGACTCTAGAAAATAGAAAGATAACATTTTCCGTAAATATATTATAAGAACCTCACCTCATACAAGAATTTTCAGTTTCTTCAGAATAACATGGCCATATGCAAGAATCAGGACAATGCTGCAATTCCAGTTCTCGGTATGAATGAAGTTGATCAGCCAGAAACTATCAGGCTACTACCTTTGCTGGCTTACATCCAGGACTACATCAGTGCCACCTAGAACCTGTGTTCAAGTTCAGGGAAAAGGGTCAGAGAAGCAACGGTTAATAGCTAGAAAATGCTACATGTGAGAAATATATGACCAAAGTATGACCGTGAGATTACTTCATTACAAAAAAATAATTACTTCAAGACTAATTTGAAAAATGCTCCAACTGCAGATGCTGAATAGTATGTGATTGCAAAATCTATTCATTTAATTTATCTATGGTTTTGAAGCATAAAATTCTAGTTAAAACCATCATAACCACGTAGTTTGGTAGTGCTAAAGCATGAGAGTGTATTAAGACCGTCTGCTTGAGGCCAGAACTGCTAATATCTATTGTAAAGTACGCAGATATTTTGCAAGAGTAATTGGGTACAGAATCTGCCAGTTTAGCTCAACTGTACATGTGAGGTAACTATCACCCATACTCCGTAAGCAAGATATACCAATTAAAGGCAAGTATCTGACTGCGAAAGATCTTGGCATTCCTTAGTTTCCTGTGAACTTTAAATTATAAGAGAATGCACCAGGGAAATGGCATTGGAATGAACGGAAAATAGATTATACCAAGGTTTTTGATACAGTCGATGGCCAGCAGCAAAGTTAGTAAATAGCATAGTCAAGCAGACCTTTGAGATGATCAACTTCAATATATTGAGTTGAAAATCATGTCCTTCCAGCTTTACATTTATTGTCAAAACAACTTTCAACGGCTTCATTGCAGAGCTCCAAAGTTGAATCAACATTTCCCTCATCATAGTCCATGTCGGCGAACATGCAATAGATTTCTTTGCCTGCAGGCACACCTTTGTTTTTCATCTCTTGAAAAAGTTCTCTAGCCTCTTTGTACTTTTTCCTTTTCATGAATCCCCTAACAAGATCATTGTACGTTTCATGTGTAAGCTCATATCCCTCTGCAACCATTTCCTTGTGCAGGAACGAAGCTTCCTTCATATTCCTTGCTTTACAGTGCCCACGTATCAGTATGTTATAAGTATTTCCATCTGGCAACACATTGAGACCACGCATGGCCTTGTAAATTTCATAGGCTGCGCGCATATCATTTCTTTTACAGTATTGTTTCATAAGCGAATTGTAAGTGGTGGTGTCAGGCTTTATGCCTTTCTCCACCATCCAGCTTAGCAGCTTCTGGCTATCTTCCAGCATCCCTGACATACAAAATCCATTCATCAACACATTGAAAGTAACAACAGTTGGTTTGATTCCTCTCTGAAACATCTCATGAAGCAGCTTATGTGCCATATCTAACTTCCCAGATTTACAATGAGCATCCATTAAAGTAGTATACGTAAAAACATCAGGCAATATGCCGGTCACCTCCATATCTTTCATTAACTTCATTGCATGGTCTATGTTTCCACTCTTACAAAGACCATTAAGAAGAGCATTGCAAGTATAGATATTCAGAACAAGTCCTCTTTCACACATCTCATGAAGGAGTTCATTTGCTGTATCGACCTCCCCTTGTTTACAAAGTCCATCTGTCAAAGCAGTGTATGTAACCACATTAGGAAGGAGTCCTATCTGATTCATCTCATTGTGAAGAGAAAATGCAACTTGCATCTCGCCGGCCTTGCAATAACCATCGATAAGTGTTGTGTATGTAAACTCATCTGCTTTTAACCCGAAATTAATCATTTCGCGGAATAGTTTCTCTGCTTCTGCAACCTTTCTATTCTGACAAAGGCAACATATCAGAGCAGTATAAGTGATAAAATCAGGAACAATGTGCTGACTCCGCATTTCATCATACATCTTCAATGCGGAAGCAACGTTTCTAATTTTGCTGAAACCATCAATTAGAGTAGTGTAGACTACATTATCAGGAAATATTCCCTGACAGATCATCTCCCTCAAAACCTTCTCTGCTTCAACTACTTTACCAGTGTTGCACAGAAGAAGGATGATGCTGTTAAAAGTGAACTCATTTGGCTTTAATCCTTTCTGTAACATAGTTTCATAAACTCTTAGCATTGGCTGAAGTTCTCCCTTTTTACAGTATCCATGTATTACGGTGCTATAACTTACAGTATTAGGAACGTGGCCTGCTAACTCCATTTTGAAAAGCAGGTTATGAGCTTCTTGTACATACCTTGATTGACAAAGTGAATCCATCACTATATTATATGAAGTTGTATTCCATCGGATACCCAGTTCAGAAAACCCGCTGAACACCTTTAGTGGCACTTTCACACTGCTGTTAGACTTTGACAAGCTGGAAAGAAGCACATTACAGGAGTCTACAGATAGAACCAAGCCATAATTCAACATCTTTTCAAAAAGCATTCTCGCATCATCAAATTGCCCAATTTCAATAAGAACTTCAAACAAAATGTCAAATACTCGAGGATTCGAACCCCACTCCTTGTAAGTGAATATTAGCTTTGCAGTAAATTGGGAGAAAGTGGTACTGCCATCATCTTTAGATCTGGTCCAGTATTCACGACAAAGATCTCGGGCCATATTTAGATCATTTGCAGCAGCAACAATATGTATAAGCATGCAACGAGCCTCAACTGAAGGATCTCTTCTTATGCATGACCACTCAAAGAAGCTCAAGGCTAGTCTGTAGTCACTGTGTATGTCCATGAGAACCCAAATGAGATGGTCAGTCTTGAAGTTGGGTTCAAAGGGCTTCAAAATTTGGCGCAAGGGCTCACTACGTCTTTGCTTGACGACAGTTGAGATACGGTGGACAAACTCTGAGTCCCAAACAGAAAGTTTTTTTGGAAAATAATCAGGAAAGGGCCTTGTACTTTCGCCAAATGAAGAACTAGAGAAACACAGAGATGGGATAAGACTTCTTCTGGGATGCACATAACACGAAGAAGTTTTCCAGAATTTTGTTGAAAGCAGAACCAAGTGACCCTTCATATTGAAGAAAGTCAAAGTACCCACTTAAGTATCCTCCCGAAATTACATGCTTGATGAGAAGAGATTTTCCAGCAGGCTTACTCATCACTACATTACCTGGTCGATGAAATCAGCAAGCAATTAGTACTCTGTTGTAAATAGTTCTGTTTTGAAACAGCAAATCTAACAACTAATTTACTCCTACTCCTACACTACTCCTATACCACCTTATAAGTCCATGCCAAAACCACCTTATGTAGTGTTCCGCCAGGTTCAAACCCCTTATGACTACTCTCTCATGCAAATAGTTTTTCAGCAGTCTTATTTATCGTTATAGTGCCTTCGTTTATGAAGAATGCAGTCAATTATTCTCTCATAAATTTACACAAATAAGGAAGTGTCCATCATTACATTACCCGGACAATCAAATATTCCTGAATTAGTCTTGTGTGCATTCAAATCATCGAACAGGTAAGGTTACTTGCTCCACAATTCGTGTCAATTATGTTTCACTACATTATCTAACATTCAACTGAAACAAGGCAATTCTTCAAACATCTGGTAGGCAAGCCAGATACATTTTAAATTTTCAATAAAAACAAGTAGTAGTGATGTGAAGAACATAACAAGTTTGTATTCTGAAACAAGTAAGCCCAAGTTCTTCATGTGTAAGAATTAGTAAATTAAGTGTATCAACCAGCAATTACAGTGAAACTCCCCGTAACTCCTAGCTCAAAGCCGAAATGAATAATGGATTACCTGGATCAAAAAATACAGGAGGACCAGAGCGAGAGCAGTGCGTCGGATGATGGCAGTTTTCGGCCTTAAAACGACGGTTTGCGGCGGAGCAAAATGGGAGAAATGCAGAGAACTCGCACTCAACTTTTCATGTGACGATTCTCAATTGGACTAACTCAGATATTTGATGAGTCAGTACTGGCTCCAGGTCAGCCGAGTCAGTCTCAAGTTTTTTTTTGGAACCAAATTATATTAATCAATAATCAAGAGTACAAGTTCATCAATCATGCACTAAATATATACAATACTACCACACAACACCAACAATACTATTGGTAAAGTACGAAGCAGTGCCTCCTTAAAAAAACCTCGTGAAGAAAAACCCAGATGGAAAAAACCCCATCGAGGAAAAAGAGTGCACTCGAGCAAACCCAACACCATGAATCAGTCCGCAATACAGAGCCCCGGACTCTGATCCCAATGAGCAGTTGTAACATGTGTGGGAATCCAGCCTTGATTCCGAAACCATAACCACAAATGAAATTTGATTCTTGCTAAAACGGATGCCACAACAAACCCCTCTGATCCAAAAGTGACAGCGTTGCGACTGATCCAAACATTCCAGAAAAAGGCGTGAACTATAGTAGTTCCCATCATTCTCCCTTTACGCCTACCTTCAACTTCATAAGAATTAACAAACTCCTGCAGTGTAGACGATTTCTTGTTAATCCATTGCATCCAAGAGCATATCGCCTGCCATAAAGCAGCCACACAAGGGCAATCTAGAAAGAGGTGAATCACATCTTCAATTTGTAGGTGACAGAAACGACACATCCATCGAACCTCGGCATGTAAAATCCCCCTGCGAAGCAAATTAGCTTGTGTCTGAATACGATTATGTAAGGCCTGCCATGCAAAGATCTGGGCCTTCAATGGTGCCCCAGACGACCACACAAGCCTCTGCCAATCATATTGCTGAACTGACATAGGAATCACGGGCTGTACACTAAGGCTTTTAATTCTGTTATAACCTTCCCGGACGGTGTACCGATGGTGCTCTCCATAACTCCATATCCAGCAATCAACACCCTCACCTCGAGCAGCACTACTCTCACAATGAAGACGTAACTCGTCCAGCGCTTGAAGTTCCCAGGAATATAGCCGCCGGCGCCACATCCATGCACCACTTTGGCCTATTCGGTCACTCACCATACAGCTAGGATTCGATTCAACCGAATATAATCGAGGATATACGTCTTTCAAGCAAACACCGCTGTCAAGCCAAGGATCAGTCCAGAATCTCGTGGTGGTACCATCCCCCAACTGTCGTCGAAGACCACCAACCAGCCAAGCAGAAGAAGTGGTTGAGGCCACCAAACTGCGCCACCACACCGACTGTTGTGTGCTTAGCTGCGTCCCGCTACTGGATGGCAGAAAGTAACCCTCCAAATTCCCATATTTAGAGACTAAAATGTCGACCCATAGTCCCTTGACACCCGACATAATTCGCCAGATCCAGGATCCAAGCAATGCCATATTAAACAACTTCAAATCTCGCAACCCAAGACCACCCATCTCCTTAGCCTCACACAACGACTCCCACCGTAACCATGCAACCTTCTTATCTTCAGGTTTACGTCCTCCCCAAAAGAAATTTCTCATCATCGCCGTAAGATCATTAATAACTTTAGCAGGAGCACGGAAAAATGACAAATAATACAACGGTACTGACATCAAAACAGACTTCAGCAATACCAATCTACCACCCGTAGATAAATAGGTATTTTCCCAACGATGCAACCGAGTCTTAACTTTATTCGTAATATCAGACCACATGCGGATTCTGTTAGAATTATCCCCTATAGGGAGCCCAAGATAAGTAAATGGAAGCTCGCCAACAGAACAATTTAAAATATTAGCCCATTCCGAAATAGAAGCATGATCGACACCAACACCAAATAGACAGCTCTTCTTGAAGTTAATTTTCAGGCCCGATGCGAATTCAAACCCCCGCAACACCCCCTTGAGAGTTTCAATATTCGAGAGAGTAGCTTCACCCATAAAAATAGTATCATCAGCGAATTGTAACACTGAGACAGGTACCCGGTTTGACCCTACTTTAACTGGTTCATAGATACCCTCACGACAAGCAGCTTGCATTAAAGAAGACAACCCTTCCGCTGCTATCAAGAACAAAAATGGTGAAAGCGGATCACCCTGCCGTATACCACGACCAAAACTGAATTCTGGCGTAGGGCTACCATTGATTAACACAGAGGAAGTAGCCGTAGAAATACATTCAGACATCCAACCTCGCCACTTAACACCAAAACCCAATTTCCGCAACATATCATCTAGGAAATCCCATCTCACAGAATCATATGCCTTCTCAAAATCAATTTTGAACATAAACATACTCTTCTTTTTGCGTTTAACCTCATCCACCACCTCATTAGCTATGACAATGGAATCCAGAATTCGTCGCTGACCCACAAATGCCGATTGGGAAGAAGATATCAACCCATCAAGACAAGAAGATAAGCGATTTGCCAAAACCTTCGATATCACCTTATATCCAGAGCTAATCAATGAGATAGGGCGGTACTCCTCAATTCCTACAGGATTCTGACTCTTCGGAATGAGCGTGATAAAGGAACTATTAAGACCCCGCACCAATTTGCCATTAGAATGGAAATCAAACACCATGCGACACACATCGTCTTTCAGCACATCCCAAAACTGGCGATAAAAACCAAATGTAAATCCATCCGGCCCGGGAGACTTATCCACCCCGCAATCCCACACAGCCTCCTTAATTTCAGCCATCGTGAATGGAATCTCAAGATTAGACGCCCTATCACCAGATAAGGAGGCATACGGATTGACCATGAGAGGGCACCAAAACCGACGAGTTTGAGCATAGTGAGATTCAAAGTATCCTTTTACCGCTGTCTTAACCTCGTCCACAGCATCAAACACAACACCATCAATCCGAATACAACTGATTTTATTCTTAGCACCGCGAGATTTGATGGACGCATGAAAATATTTTGAGTTAGCATCACCGCTCTTAATCCATTTGCTACGAGATTGTTGTGACAATACTTGATGCTGGAGTTGCAAGGCATCAACAAGCTTCGACTGGACAGCCCCATCGACATCATATAAAGTTTCCTGCTCGCTAAGGCTATCCTCCCCGATCTCGTACAGAACAGCATCCGTACTCGGTGATCCAGCCTGCACCCGAGCACTATCCATTCCCATATTTTCACGCTCAATATCTTCATCCTCTAATTGTTGCATTAAGTTCTGAATTCGACCCCGCAGACCACCAGCTGCATTATGCCACGTTCGAATAGTAATTTTCAGCATTTTCAATTTTTCCTTGAGAATGAAACCTCCCCAACCATGAACCTTTATCTCCTGCCAAGCTTGACGAACCATAGCCAGAAAATTAGCATCATCACACCAACCATTAATAAATTTAAATGGTTTTGGACCCCAATCCAACATATCTGATTTGAGAAGAATTGGAACATGATCCGACACCGTACGCTTAAGACCACACTGAATTAAATTCGGCCATTGAGACACCCAATCAGAAGATAACAAAAATCTATCCAACCGACTACAAGAACCCCCAGTACCACCCTTAAACCATGTGAATTTTCGCCGCGACAAAGGCATGTCCAACAAATGATTATCCATGATAAATTCATTGAAGATCGCCATGTCAGGTGTCCAACCCGCATTATGTTTACCACGTCTCTCATCCGGAGAGCGCACCACATTAAAATCGCCTACAGTACACCAACAATTGGTAGAAGACACCGAGAAGATAGACTTTAATGTATTCCACATAATAACCCATTCTGCGGAAACTTGCGATCCATAAATGTTGGCGATACCAATCATAACGCCATGCCACAGACCTTCAACCGAAAGAATACCAGGATCACCACGGAACGAAGTCTTTTGAAATACTTTAGTGTCCCAAACACAAAGTAATCCACCAGAAAACCCATTCGCTGCACTACTCACATAATCACAGATTTTATTACCCCATAACAACTCCACTTCGCGACGAGAAATGGATACCAATTTTGTCTCCTGAAGACACAAGAACTGGATCCCCTCATCCCTTATTAAGCACGTAATTTCTCTACGCTTAATAGGATGCCCTAACCCACGAATATTGAGACTTAAAATGCGCATGGGGACCCTCCCCTAACGAAACCCGAACCTTCCACTTCCAGTTCCTTATCTCGCGACTGTTGCATCTTTGTTCGATCCCTAATTTCCCACTCCGCAAACAATCTGAGACATTCATTTTTAGCCTGAGGAGGCAGTGCACACAGATCCATAATGGTATTCCAATTCTTCCCAGCCGCCTGAGCAATAGACATATCCCAAGGAGCAGCGGCCTGGTGCATTGCAAGACCACGTGTAGGAGCATCAACACTACCATGGACGGGAACACTAACCTCAGTCAATAACTCTCCCCGACCATCATCTCCGGGTACCTGTGCAGATATTATATTAACAGGTTTGTCTTGCTGCATTTGCGCAATTAAAGGCGCCAGATCAAAAGGGTCTGATCCACACTCCGTGGATTCTTCAACATCAAACCCATGTGGTGCAGAATCCACAGATTCTGAAACCAACGATTCCTGAGTAGAAGCCATAACTGCCAACTCCACCTTGTCGGCAACTTGAACAGAAGTCATGTCCTCCAACTCCGCAGTGACTCCAGCCATATCAAATCCAGAGACATGTTCGGAATCAGTTTCCGAAGTGTGTTCCGACCAATCCCTTTCAAAGGAAGGAAAATCGGCTCCATTCTCCTCTACCAAGTGCACCATGAATGATTCTGATCCACACTGCAACTCCACCTCCTTACGGATCAGATCACAAGAAGTTGTTTCCACTTGAAGCCTGCCATGGCGAATATCTTCTTGTTGCAGTGTATCCTCGCCAATTTGCATAACATCGCCCACGTGACTTCCCACACGCATAAACACGTCCTCACACCATAACGACAAGGGTACACCATACACATGGATCCAAACCACGCGTTTAGAGACGGTCAAATCTGCAGGAACCGGCGTGATTGTATGAATACCGAACTGCCTCCAAACCGCAGAAGAACGTATAAGAAAGTCCCTTGTTTCCTCCAGAATTGGATCGACAATGAACACGCCGCGAGAAACCAGCCATACCCTTATATCAACAAAGCCCTCAGACTTGAAAATACCCAATAACTGTGCTGCAGACATCTCCTTGTTAACGTTGCAGAGAACCCTTCGCTCAGCCCATGTCATCGAACGAAGAGAGGGATCAACATGTACCACAGAACGTTTAGAGGGCAGAGTCGCAGTCTGTGTGGTTTCCTGTACGATGCCCATAGCCGCCTTATCCCTGTAACTCCGGTCGATCTCCCTCCATGCGGGCTTGGCAATCCCAGTTTGTTCTGTCTGCCCAGCAATTTTACCCGCACCAGGAACATGATTCCGTGGCTTTGCAGAACGAAATCTGGAATAGTTGGCCAACAACTTGTAAGAACCAAACCACATGCGTTGGAATCCATCCAAAATAGTTTCTGAATCGTGAGAAGCATCGTATCGGACAAAGGCAAAGCGCCTATTAAACCGATCTGTTTTTGCTGGGATGAATATCTCATCGATGGGCACAACATCCGATAACTTGCGCGCCAATGCTACCGCTGAACAATCAGCCGGGAAATTCGTTATGAAAACCGTGCGTAACCCCAATTTGGATGCCTGAGACCTGTTCCGTCGTCGAAAGAAGTCTGATCCCGCCGCTGTATCCACTGCACGCGGCCGTTGAAAGGCCGGTGTTTGGTGTAACCGTTTCTTTTTTCTCTGAGACATCGCGTAATATGGATTCTAATTTCTAAACTATCTACACATTTTTCTGCACTAACCTACGGCGTGTTTGATCAGAAAGGAGGAGTACCCTGGTGTGAAAGCTTGGGAAAACCTT
>JAYMSM010000143.1:0-15413 GCA_036897885.1 Plantago crassifolia | reverse complement strand
AAGAACAAGAGATTTCCAGAGAGAGAGAACAAGAGATTTCCAGAGAGAGAGAAAACAAGAGGAAAGAGAAAGAGAGAACAAGAAGAGCAGAGAGAACAAAAAGAGAGAGAAGAGAGAAAGTCAAAGAAGAGAGTAGAGAGAAGAACAGCAAAGAGAGAAAACAAGAGAGAGAAGAACAGAAAAGAGAGAAAAGAACAAAGAACGAGATCCAGAGAGAGAAGGGAAAAGAGAAAGAAAGAGAGAAAAGAAAGAGAGAGACAGAGAAGAACAAGAAGAGATCAAGAGACAGAAAAAGAAGAAAGAGAGGAAGAAGAAAGAAAAAGAAGAAAGAGAAAGAGACAGAAAAGAGAGAGAAGAAGAGAGTAGAGAGAAGAACAGAAAAGAGAGAAAACAAGAAAGAGAAAGAGACAGAAAAGAGAGAAGAGAAGAGAAGAGAACCAGAAAGAGCAGAACAAGAGAACAAAGAAAGAAGACAGAGACAGACAGAGAGAACAAAGAGAGAAGAGAGAGACAGAGACAGAGGAAAGAAGAGAGAGACAGAGAGAAAACAAGAAGAAAGAAGACTTCGAAAGAGAAAGAGAGAGAGAAAAGAAAAGAGAGGAAAAGAAGAGAGTCAGGGAAAGACAAGAGAGAAGAATCAGAGAGAAAAGAGAAAGAAGAGAGAAAGAGAAAAGAAGGGCAAGTACCAGTCCGAAAGAAAGAGAAGAAAATAATAAGAGACAGAGGAAAAAAGAAAAAGAAGAGAAAGAGAAGAAGAAAGAGACAGAAGAGAGAACAAGAGAAAGAAAGCAGAAAGAGAGAGGAAGAGACAGAGAGAAGGAGGAACGACAACGAAAAGAGAAAGAAGACAGAAGAGAGACAGAGGAAAGAAGAAAACAAGTGTCAGAAAGAAGAAAAAAAGAGACAAGAACAAGAAGCAAAGAGACATACACCAAACGACCTACCAGTCCAAAAAAAAGAACAAGAAAGAAGCAAAAAGAGATCGAGAGAGACAGAAGAAAGAAAAAGAAAGAAGAGAGAGCAGAGGAAGAAGAGACAGAAAGAGGAAAAGAAGGAAGAAGAAAAGAAGGAAGAGAAGAAGGAAGAGAAGACTTTCCTTGGCGTAAAGTTCTTAGTCAATCAAGAAATCCAGAAAGCAGTTAGGCAATCAAGCAGAAAGAAGACAAGAGACAGAGGAAAGAAGAGAAAAGAGAGAAAGAGGAAAACAAAGAGAGAAGAAGACAGGACAGAGAGAAGAACAAGAGAGAAAGACAAGAACAAAGAGAGAAGAAAAAAGAAAAGAAAGAAGAACAAGAAAGAACAAGAAAAAAGGGAAGTACCAGTACGAAAAAGAAAAAGAAGAAGAGAACAAGAATCAGAGAGAGAACAGAAAGAACAAGAATCAAAAAGAGAAAGGAGAGAACAAATGGCAGAGAGAGAAGAGAGAAAAGACAGAAAAAGAGAAGAGAGGAAAGAAAGAGAGCAGAAAGAAGAACAACAAGAAGCAGAGAGAGAAGGAGAGATCAGAAAGAGACAGAAGAGGAAGGAATAAGAACAAATAGAAGAAAGAGAGGAGAAATGAAAAGAGACAGAGAGAAGAAAGAAGAAGAAGAAGAGTCAGAGAGGAGAGAGAAAGAGTAGAGAAAGAAGACAAGAGAGAAGGAGATCAGAGAAAAAAAGAACAACAAGATCAGAAAGAAGAACAAGAGAGAAGAAGAGAGACAGAAGAACAAGAACCAGAGAAAAAAGAGAGGAGAGAGAGAAGAAGGGAAAGAAAGACAGAGAGAAGAGAAATCCAATACCAATGAAAAAAAGAAAGAAGAAAGAGAGACAGAGAGACAGAGAAAAGAGAGAGAGAGAAGAAGAGAAAGAGAACAAAAGAAAGAAGAGACTAGAGACAGGGAGAAGAAGGAGAAAGAAAAGAGAACAAGAGTCAGAAAAGAAAGAGAAAGAAGGACAAGAAGAAAGAAGAGACAAAAAAAGACAGAAAAAGAAAAGAGAAGAAGAGAGAGAGAAGATCGATTCAGAAACACAGAAAGAGAGAATCAGAGAAAGAAAGAATCGGAGAGAGAAAAAAAGAATCAGAGCAGAGAAAGAGAGAAGACAGAATCGGAGAAAGAAGAAAAGAAGACAAAAGACAGAATCGGAGAAAGAGAGAAGACAGAAGAGGAAAAAGAAAGAATACACATTCACAGAAAAAGAAAAGAAGACAGAGAAGATTCAGAGAAAGAAAGAAGACAGAAGAAAGACAGAGATAACAAGAAGAAAGAAAGCAAGAGACAGAAGAGACAGAGAAAAAAGAGAGAACAAAAGAAGAATCAGAGACAGAGAAAGAGAGAAAAATAAGATCGATTCAGAGAAGAAAGAAAAAAAGAATCAGAGACAGAGAAAGAGAGGAAAAGCAGAGAGACAGAAAAAGAAGAAAGAACAGAAAGAAGAGAAGAAAGAAAAGAAGAGAAAAAAGAATCAGAAAAAGAGAAAGAAAAGAAGAGAAAAGAAGAAAGAAGGAGAGTTTCAAAAGAAAGAGAGAGAAGAGAGAAAGCAAGAAGAAGAAGAGAGAGAGAAGAGAGAGAGAGAGAAAAGAAAGAAGAAGAAGAGTGAAAGAGAGAAAAAAAAGAGAGAGTAGAAAGAGAAGAAAGAGAGAGAGAAGAGAGAAGACAAAGAAGAGAAAGAGGAGAGAGAGAACAAGAAGAAAAAGAAGAAGAAAAAGAACAAGAGTCAGAGAAAGAGAAGAAAGAGAAAGAAGAAGAGAGAAAACAAAGAGATACCAAAAAAAAAAAAACAAGAGAGAAGAAAGAGCAATAAGAAAGAGAGAAGAAGAAAGAGCAGGAAGAAAGAGAAAAGAGAGAGAGAAAGAGTCAGAACACAGAAAACAAAAAAGAGAAAAGACAGATAAAAAGCAAGAAGAGAGAAGAAAAGAGAAGAAGACAAAGAAAAGAGAAGTGCCAAAAGAACAAAAAGAAAACAAGAGAGAAAGAGAGGAGAAAACAAGTCTCAGAAAGAAGGAGGAGAAAGAGCAGAAAAAGAAGAAAAAGAAAGAAGAAGAGAGTCAGAGAAAGAACAAGAAAAAGGAAAGAAGAGAAAATAAAAAGAATAATAATAAAATAAAGAATCAGAGAAAGAATAAGAACAAGTGTCAGAAACAACAAGAAAGAAGCCAAGAGAAGAAGTCAGAAACAAAGAAGAGAGTAGAGAGAGGAAGAAAGAGAGAGAGGAAGAAAGAGAGAGAGGAAGAAAAAGAAAGAAAGAGAGAACAAGAAAAGAGAGAAAGAAGAACAAGAAAAAAAGAGAAAGAAGAGAAAGAGAGGAAGAAAGAGAGAGAGGAAGAAAGGACCAGTCCGAGAAGCATAGAGAGAGAAAAGAAAGAAAAGAAAAAGAAGAAAACAAGAGAGAGAAAAGAGAAAGAAGAAAACAAAACAAGAGAAAAGATCTCAGAAAGAAAGAAGAATAGAGACAGAGAGAGAAGAGAAGAGAGGAAACAAGAGAAAAAAAAGAGAAAGAAAGACAGAGAAGAGAAAAGACAGAGAGAGAGGAGAGAACAAGAAGGCAGAAGAAGAGGAAGAAGAGACAAGACAGAAGAAGAACAAGAAAGAGAAAGAAAGAGAGAGAGAAAAGAAGAGGAAGAACAAGAAAAGAGAGAAGGAAAGAAACAAAGAAAGAATCAGAAGAGAAAAAAGAAGAACAAGAAAAGAGACAGAGTGAAAGACACAGAAAAACAAAAAAGAGAAAAAAAATACGAGCTATTAATATGTCCGAGTGCAAAATACCAGGGTCATGTCATAACTTAGAGTTCCCGAAATCGAAACAAGAATAAAAAAAGAAGACGGTGAAAAATAGAAAATATAGAAAAGGAAGACAGTTGAATATCATAATTAGTATATATAAAAGTCCTGCCTTTGGAGTAAGGGTATTGTGTCATTACTTTATTCATGAAGAACTTTGCATGCTAATTTCAGAATAAAAAAAAAATAAAAGTAAGTAAAATAAATAAAACATGTATTAATTTAAATAGGAAAAATAGGAAAAAGGCTACTCTCTTTTTCTGTCTTTTCATCCCTTTCTTTCTCCCATTTTGTTGTCGTCCATTGTCTTTTCGATCAAGAGGAAAGAAATAGGAAAGAAATAGGAAGGAGTTTTCGTGCCTTCTCGATCAAGAGGAAAGAAATAGGAAGGAGTTTTCGTCCATTCGCTAGGGAATGTTGGAGTCAAGTAAGCATGGGAAAGAGTTCTCGTGCATTTCCATTCCAAAGCAAGGACGAGTCGCCTGAAGAAAGAGAAAAGAAAGATCGTAGGCTGCAGATGGTTTTGTTGTCGTCCATTTTTTACTCTAAGAAAGGAGAAATCGAGAAGGAAGTGGAATCGGAAGTTGTCGTCCATTCTTTTTTCTGGCGACTCTCGACTCTCTCCTATCTACTATCTTCTACTACTATCTCCTATCTTCTACTACTATCTCCTAGCTATTTCTTCCTTCTTTGGTTGTCTTTTTCTTGCTTGTTTTGTTGTCGTCCATTTAGGACTTTCCAACAAGAAAAGAAAGGAGAAATGGAGACAGAAGGAAGACAGTTTCCTTACCAATCTATGGCTTGCAAGTAATTGCGTATAGAAAGATGAGTGAATCCGTAATCCTTAATTGCGTATAGAAAGATGAGAACAATCTCCATCAAAAAAGATCAAGAACAGATCAAGTAATTGCGTATAGAAAGAGATCGGTCCAAATCGAAATCTTGGAATTTCGTATATTAAGATGAGAGCAATCTCAGTCAGAAGAAATCCTGGAATTTCGTATAGAAATAGGAGTGAGTGAATCCGTCATTTCGTATAGAAAGATCTCCGTCAAACAAATAGAGATCAAGTAATCAAATAGAGATCCAGTAATTGCGTATCGTATATATAGTCTAGAAAGAGGAGGGAAAGGAATTGCGTATAGAAAGATGAGTGAGTGAATGAATCCGTCATTGCGTATAGAAATATGGACTATGGACGGAGATCCATCCAGTCATTTCGTATAGAAAGATCTCCGACAGAGGAGAAAGAATCAGAATAAGATCAGAGAGAAGAGAAGAAAGAGAGCAAGACAATACCAAGAAGAGAGAGAAGAAGAGAGAAGAAAAAGATCAGAAAGAATCAAAAAGAGCAAACAAAGAGAAGAGAAAGAAGAGAGAGGAAGAAAGAAAAGAGCAAGCAAACAAAGAGAAAGAAAAAGAAGAGAGAAAAGAAAAAGACAAGAAGATAGAAAGAGAAAAAACAAAATAGGAGAGAGAGAGAAGAAAAAGAACAAAGAAAGAAAAGAACAAGAGAAAAGAAAGAAGGGAGCAGAAGAAGAAAAAGAGAAAAAAGAACGAGGAAAAGACAAGACAGAAATAATAATAATAATAAGACAGAAAGGATGGAGAATAGAAGTCAGAAAGAAACAAAATAGAAAAGAGACTATGGAATAAACCAGGGAAAAAAGAAGGGAGAAGAGAAAAAAGAAAGAAAAATGATATAGGCATCATGCACATAATTCATATAGAAGTTCATGTATAATTATGAAGAAATTCTGAATAAAGTGTTACTCCCTCACTCACTCACTATTTGCTGCAAAAAAGTCAAATACAAATAGGACTTTGAGAAGTCCATAGAGTTGATCGACAGTCACCTGAAAGAGGAAAAGAGATAGAAAGGAATGTCTTCCACAACCTCCCTCCATTCCTGCCTTTGACCCAGGGCTCATAGCCAACGCCTTAAGTAAATGAATAGGAAGCTCCTTCCTACTCGGATTCTTTTTTCCTTCTTTTTATCCTCTCTGATTCTTCTCAAAGAAAAATCATACTGTTCTGAATCGGGAAGTATTGGTTTTACCTGGCAGATAGAAGAGAACTACCCCAAAAACTCTTAGCCATAGAGCAGCCCTCACTTGGACGGGGAAGAAGCAAAGAAAAAAAGAGAAAGAAGGAAGATAGAATCCATGAGCAGAAAAAAGAAAAAACAAGAAGCGGAAAGGAAAAGTAAGAAGAGAAAAACAATAAAGAAGACAAAAAGAAGAGAGAGAGAGGAAAGAGAGAATTGTGTCAAAGATAAAGATGACCCAAAGACCGGAAAAGAGAGACAGAACAGAAAGAGAAAAAAGAAAGAGAAAGATCAAGAAGAAGAACAAGTATCAGAGAAAGACAAAGAGAAAAGAGAGAAAGAGAAAGAGTTCTAAAGAGTCAGAGAAAAGAGAAAGAAAGAAGAAGGAGAGCGAAAGAAGAAAAAGAGAAGAAGAGAGAAGAAAGTACCAGTCCAAAATCAAACAAAAAGAAAGGAAAGAGAGAAAAGAACAAGAGAAAGAAGAGGAACCAGAAAATCAGAGAAAGAAGAGAGAAGAAAACAGCAAGAAAGAGAGGAAAAAGAAGAAAGTAATGAAAGAACGAAACCGAAAGCAAGAATCAAAGACAGAGACAGAGAAGACGAAAAGAGAAAGAAGACAAAAAAAAGAGAGAAAAGAGAAGAAGAAGAAAACAAGAAAGATCAGAGAAGAAGAAAGAGAAGAGAGACAAGAAAGAGAGAAAGAAAAGAAAAAGAGAACACAAAGAGAGAAGAAGAAGAGAGAAGTCAGAAAAAGAGAAGAAAAGACCAAAAGAAGAAAGAAGAGAACAAGTCAGAAAGAAGACAGAACAAGAGGAGAGAAAGAGAGGACAAAGAAGAAAAAGAAGAAAGAGAGGAAAAGAAGAACAAGAGAAAGAAAAGAGAGAGAAGAGAGAGAGCAGAAAGAGAAGAAGAAGAAAGAGAGAGAAAAGAATCAGAGACAGAGGAGAAAGAAAAGAAAGAAGAGAGACAGAGAAAAAAGAGATATAAGAGAGAGAGGAAACAGAGAAAAGAGAAAGAGAGAAGAGAGAGAGGAGACACAGAAGAAGAAGAAGAAGAGGAAGAACAAGAGAAAAGAAAGAGAAGAACAAATCAAGAAGGAAAAAAAAACCAAAGAAGAGACAGACCAGAGAGAAAAGAAGACAGAGAAAGAATCAGAGAGAAGAGACAGAAGAACAAAAGAAAAGAAAGAGAGCAAGAGACAGAGGAAAAAGAGACAATGAAAGAAAGAGAGAAAGAGAAGAGAAAAGGAGAGAAGAGAGAAGAGAGACAGAACAAGAAGAGAGAACAAGAAAGAAGAGAGAGCGAGAAGAGAGGAGAAAGAGAAAGAAAAGAATCAGAACAAGAGAGAAGAGAAAGAAGAACAAGAAAGAAGAAGAAGGAGAAAAGAGAGAAAGAACAAGAAAGAACAAGAGAAGGAGACAGACAGAGATCGAGAAGAGGAAAAGAGAAGAGAAAGAGTAGAGAGCAGAACAAAATCAGAGAGAAGAGTCGAAAGAGTCAGAGAGATCAGAGGAAGACAGATCAGAAAGAAAAGAAGAAGACAAAGACAGAGAAAGAGGAGAAGCAAAGAAGAAAAGAAGACAGAAAGAAAAGAAGAAGACAAAGACAGAGAGGGAAGAAGAGAAAGAAGAACAAGAAGACAGAGAAAGAGAGAAGAGAGGGAAGAAGAGAAAGAAGAGAGAAGAAAGAAGAACAAGAGAAAGAACAAGAGAGGAGAGAACAAGAGAAAAGAGAGAAGAGACAAACAAAAGAGAAAGAGAGAAGAAAGAAAGAGAGAAGAGAGACAGAAAAAGAGAGAGACAAAAGAGGAGAGAGAAGGGAAAGAGACAGAGAAGAGAGAGGAGAAAGAGCAATCCGAATCAGAGACCAGAAAGAACAAGAATCAGAGTCAGAGAAAGAGAGCAGAAGTATGAAAGAGAAGAAGAGAAAAGAAGAGAGAAGAGAAAGAGAGCAGAAGAAAGAAGAAGAGAAAAAAGAGAAGAAGAGAAAAGACGAAAGAACAAGAACGAAAAACAAGAACAAGATAAAGAAAGACAGATAGAGAAAGAGAAGAATCGTATATTCGTATATTATTATATATTAATGCAATTCTAAAATAATTAAAAAGAAGAAACTTGTATAAATCAAATCTAAGGAAGAGGGAAATGATAGGGAAGATAGAGAGCTCTGGGGAAAAGTAAAGGGAGTTACAAGTACTAACTGAGAAAATCATGTTCCACTGAATAAGCCAAGTATTAAGCATACAATTCTATTCTATATTCTATATATAAATAGAAAACTACTAGTTAAGAATCCAGAAACCACGGACACTGGGGAAGATGCAAACGACCTCAAAAATAATCTTCTAGCCGAGCACAACAGAAGCGAGAAAAAAGAGTCTAAAGAAAGAAGAAGAATGGAACAGGAGAAGGAGAGAAAAGCCAGAAAGAAGAAAGAGAAGAGGAAAGAAAAAAGAGAAAAGAAAGAGAAGAGAGAGAGAAAAGAAGAGAGAGACAGAAAGAGAAAACAAGAGAGATATGCCCTAGATTTAGTCAATCTCAATGATTTCAATGAACTTGTTCTAATTTTAAGGTAAAACAAGTATTTCTATACACTTTGGATCACTCCGTTCTCCCGGCGATTTCCATTTCGTCGAAGAAGGAAAGGGGAAAGAGGGAAATGGCGGAGGACTCAGAAGCAACTTAAAAAAAATATACAATTCACTATTTAAACTTAACACGAATAGGAAAAGATCACAGCCGTCCAGAAGCCAGAAAAAAGAACAGGCTCAAGACAGTGAAAACCTAAGTTCATGAAAAAGAGGAAATGAAAAAAAATTTCTTCTGCGCGAACCCCATGAAAGCCGAAAGGCTCCACTAAATGAAACTTGGAGCAGTTTCCGTATGACCAAGAGCTTCATTGGTTAGGAAATCAAAATGTCCCAAGATTTAAATGAAGAAAAAAATAAATAATAAAAGGAAGAATAAAGAATGCCGTTGAAACAAAAGACCCAAGAGAAAAGGAAGCTCAGACTTATTTCAAACAAACAAACAATATAGCAAAATAAGTGTTCCTTATTAAATCTATAGACATCATAAAAACACAGTACAGTATATATACCAAAAATCACTCCGTATACTCCATATAAATTCCGAAAAATAAGAAAAGAGGAGTAATTGACATTTACAATTTTTTGTATATTATGAAATGGAACTTTCACGGCTCTTTTTTTTTCATTGAAAAATTCTAATGAAGCAACATGGCGAAAAAAAAATTTTTCCTAAGAATCGTCGGAAATAAAGAAAAAAATGATTTCTTAACTTCTTTTTGAGTTTTTGAGAGAGAATAGGAAAGAAAAAAATAAATGGAAAAAGGAGAGAAAACAAAAGAGGAAAAATCTCCCACCTTTGTTCTGAAAAATTTCATTCATTTTTACCTATGACCTAATTATGTAAAAAAGAATCAAAAAAGTATCCAACACAAAGAGTTTCTGATTCGAGAGGCAAAAATGTTTTAGTCAACAAAAAAAGACTTTTACAATAGAACTCCAACTCTACCAGAAGCCTAGGATCACAGCATCGTAGGCAAGAAAGAAAATTTTCCCAAACAACTACAAAACTTGCCCAAGGGAATCACTCCTTTTTTTTAGAATTTTGCTTGAAAAAAAAGTGGGAAAATCCGAGGCGATAGGATCTAATTGTTCTACCAAACAAAAACGAATAGATAAGCCGACCTAAAGTGAACCCCTTGATCCACACCTATGTTAACATTGATTTTTTTTCAAAATGTCAGTGAAAAAACCCTGGCCCGAAGCCCCTAGACTAGAGAAGAAAAGAATCAAAAATAAATTAAGACTGAAAAAAAAAGAAAAGAGAAAATAGGAAAAATACTACACAAAGTAAGGCGTAAGAAGAAGAGTGAAAAAAATCTGAGGAGAGAAAAAATAAGAAGTAAATAGAAACACGACTCAACAGCAGGCAGGGCTTGCGCACAAGATTCTATTCAAAAATCTTAGAAAGAAGCGGTCAGATGCGAAATAACATCTCAAACAGACTAGACACCAAAAATATAAATGCTATGTAAGAAAAAGAAGTAAGGATACTGTATTTTTTATATACGTGCACTAAAAGAGTCCGTGATAAAACAAGAAAAAGTGACCTCGGATAAGAAAGATATCAAAAAAAATAAGTTCCCTCGATATTGGCCCAGAAGAAACAAAGAGACGACAGAGAAGCAGAGGTGAGAAAACAGAAACAAGAGCGAAAGAGGACAAAGAAGAGAGGAAAGAAAAGAATCATAAATAAAGTGAAAAAAGTTATGCTAATGCATTGAATGAAAGGAGCACCGCGCAAGCCTACTCCTAATTCTAACATCAGCTAGTTGTCCATGAAAAATCCCTACATGAAGATAAAATAGACCTTATCATTTCTGTTGTCAAATAGATTCTTTCGAGTACATCCTAAAAGAAAGGATATTTAAATCTTTTGTTGAATAAGAATATTGAATTTTTTTAATTATAAATATTTTATTTTTATTAGAGTAAAGTAGAAAGAATTCGAAAATAGAACAAAGAATAAGGAAAAGCGAATAAAAAAGGAAAAAAATGCTGCAGCAACAAAAAGCAGAAATGAAAACCAAATTTCCTTATTTCATTTAAGTAAAGGGGAAATTCATTCTCTGTAAGCCTAGATTCCTTAAAACATTCCACTCAACTTTTACTATAAGAATAAGATAAGAGCAAGACATGAAAAAGGAATGATATTGCTTGGGAATCAGAGATTGGACTAATAATTCTATGTAAGTCCAAAGCGGTTCAAGAAGCACGTTCTAAGCAATCAATACTTTTACAATGAATGTCCAATTCCGAAAAGATTAGGGTGAACGAATAGCTTCAAGAAGAAACTTCCTTAGAAATATAGAAGCAAACGAGCATTCCCGCGAGTCCACAAATAGAGAGCCAATATTCCAACATTTGTCCAAGAAAGCACAGAAAAAGGGATCTTTGTAAAAAGTATTAAAAACAAGGCCGAAACCTTACTTTACTTTCATGAAAAACAGAGATCAACGACTCATCTGTCTAGGCCAAACAATAAAAAGAAAAAAGAACACAGAAAAAAAAGAAAGAGAAGATAAACGGACAAAAATCAAAGAAGAACAAAGATGAAAATAGGCCCAGATTTCAAATAGAAAAAATACTAGAATCAATTTTGAAAAAAAGTAGATAAGAAAAACTACCTAGAAAGCTCAGAAGAAGGAGGATTTTCGACTAGACATTTTTTTTTCTATTCTGTGAAAAGTAGGGATTCTGCTTATATAAAGTGAACTGAATTTTGAAATACTACACTTTAAACAATAAAAGGAAAAAGACTTGTTAGATTCTATCCAAAAATAGAAAATGAATGACTGGAAAAAAATGTTGCTAGATTCCATTTAGAAATAGAAAATATTTCTATAGTAATATAGAAATATTATTTCAAGTAAGCGGGACTAAAAAAAAACGAAAAAAGAAAGAGAAAAATACTCTTTTTTTAACAGAAAATCAAGAGGCTATCTTCCACTCCACTTGATGATTTTCTAAGAAAAATAAAATTCTTTCGAGTACATCTTAAAAGGAAGAATATTTCAATCAAAAGAAGAAAGAGCGGAGAAGATGGATGTAGAAAAGCTGCTTAAATAAAGAGTAAACCGGAGTGGAATTCCAGAAGTCAAGAAGAAAAAAACATCTTTATATACACAACTCCTAGTCCATAGTTTTAACGTAAATTTTCTTTAACCATATCTATAAATACAGAACCTGAAGAAATAGGACTATTACTACTATATTTTCCATATATACCAATCATACCTTGATAGAAACATTAAACTAGATGCAATCTCTCATTGTCTAAGTCAAAAACCTTTTCTAGTTGAATTTAAAACGAAAGAAGAAGAAAAAATAATAGTAGATTGAAAAAAAGAAAAAAAAGGAGCAAGATAGAGCGGAAAAGACAAAGAAGAAAACAAAGAATCCATTTCACAGCATCAGCAGAAGCCTTCTCTCAAAAAGGAGTTTAGGCTTAGAGTTTGGTGAGTTTCTCCTTTACTAAAAACAAAGCTTTTAGTAATTTAGGTATTTTGAAGTATATTCCAAGGATGCTTTGGGTTTTGAATCTTTTTTGTTCCGGTGCACTTTAACTTTCCTTCCTATTTCAATTCCTATGAAAATAAATGTATTTATTTTATTTTTACGTTATTTTTCTACTATATACTATTTTTCTATTATACTATTTCTATGTACTATTTATTTTTTTTATTTCTATATTTATATATCATAATCATATATATAATCATATATACATATTTTTACTCGCTTTCTTTCTACGATTCCTTGTTTTTTTTGTTTTCGGCATCGTTTTTCTTCTCTTTTTCTTCTTTATTCTTGCATTTTATTTTTCTTTTATTTCTTATTAAATTTTCTACTTTATTTGTACTTTTACTACTTTTCTGTACTGGAAAATACTGGAAAAGATTTTTTCCAATGGCTTACTAATTCTTTTTCCGTCGCTTCATCCCACTTCTACATTTGATCGAAATGGTTTGTTTATGGTAGACTTTTGTTCTCATTTTTAGATGTGTAGGTATTCGAGGGCCTCTGTGCCTTATTTTTTATTTCTTTTCTTTATTCGGATTTTTTGACTTCTTCTTTTTTTCTTAAAATTTTTACTTTCGAATTCTTTGTACTTTGTGAGTCTTTTTTCAAAGCACTCTTATCTGTCGTTCTAATAACTAAACTAATTCTTAGTCCATTTCGAATCTTGAAAGCGAAAGACTCGGAGTCTATCTTTGAGGGGTAATTGAGAGTAGGCTAAATTGGACTGGGTTGGTGGTTAAGAGTAGGTTGTAGTCGCTGTTTTCTTCTGTATTCCTCCTCATTCTCTAAGAACATTCCTTTTATTCTTGTTCTTCCTTTCTCTGCTTTTTTTTGACTTCTTTTTCTTCTTTGATTGCTCTTCTTCTTCTTTCTTTTTTTCTCTTTCTTTCCTGTGTTTCTTCGCTTCTTCTTTTTTGGTTTCTCTTTTGATCTTTTTCCTTCTTTTATTCTCTTTATGTTTTTTCTTTCTGGTCTTTTCTCTTTTAATGTCTTTTTTTTTCCTTCTTTTTCTTCGTCTTTTTATTTTTCTTCTGAGGGAAATAGATAACAACAAAACCATGAGAAAAACCAAAACCCAAAAAGGAGTTACTTCCCCCTGTGTCTATATATTTTATATAGGTCATGTTCACACCTCTAAGGCCCCCGCCTAACCCCATTCGAGGATTCTCAGAAGCTTTTCCTTCTATTTACGAACAGCACGCAATCTTTGCCGAGATATTGAGATGGCTCGACAGAAAGATCTATTTCGATTCGATGACATATTGTAAAAGTAGAATAACGGGTCTCGAACTAGACCCCGAAAAGAAAACCTCTTCTCTGCGAAATCCATGGACGACCAGCATGGACATCTAAAAAAAGAAATTTTCGGTCTGAAAATGACGCCATCATTATAATTTGTACAACCCAGACATCTTTGACATCTAGATGATCATGCTTTCTTTTCAATCCCTTCCATCAAGCAGACTCAACCCAGTTATCTTCCTCCAAGGAATCTACTAGAACTTAGAACTGGATTTGATAGCATTATGAAGTAACTCACAGGAAGGGTCCGTTCATACCATCCATTAATTCCAACCATGGACCTTCCTATACCTGTATTATATTATTTTTATTATTCTAAATTAAATTCTAACTAGGCCTCCTTCCTACCCCCAAAACAACCTATATGCTATGGGAAAAAAATTCTCTTAGTAGATACAGAAAACTCCAGGCTCTCCCCTTTCCCAGACCCCGCACCAATAGAGGAAGCTAGTCAAGATCATATTTTAGTTTTCTGCCTGCATTCTCTAAAGTCATACCCTCGAGGGGATTTCTCTATACGTGAACCAACCCACCTTCTTCGCACGCTGACCGCCTTATCCGGGCCCCTGCTTCCATGTGCCAAACTTACGATCACAGTTCGAATCTCTATCTCTCACTTCTAGAAGAACTTCCTATTTTGATAATCAACACAATTCTGACCCAAACACAAGTAGGTGAAATCCTCGGATATGGTCTACATTATTTCCCAGTCGAGAACAAAGAATCTTTGTCTAAATCTTTGTCTAGTACAAGGATTTTCACTTATGATAACTATTCTGCTTTACCTTTTGTTCACAATTCTCGTAAACATCTTATTTTTTAGCTTCTTTTAAAATCTTTCTAAAACAAAGAGTACGCTGGATATTCGTACAAAACAGAACCCATTCTTGAAGCATTTCTTCTTTCCGTTTATATCATTAGAATAGTAGGACGCGCAGAACCAGATTAGCAGCCCATGTTTGCATTTTACTTCGCTTTTGTTTTTTGTTTTTTTGTATCTTATTAAACGTATTAATCAATCAAGCCCATGTCGAGATTCCATTTTTACAATGCATCGACTTGGAAAAAAGGGATTTGAAATTAAATGGACCGAATCCAAAAAGGCCTACAATGTACGCGGTTGAAATGAAAAAAGAGATAAATAGCGTCTATAAAGAATTTATATCTGCAACATATAGATAGACTATAGAGTGGAGAATACAAAAAAAAGGCTTCAGCCAAGGATCAGGAAAAAATTTTTATTGTTAGGTTAAAAAAATGTAGATTTCTAGAAAATTTGGATACTAGCTCCTTAGAAAGGGAGGGCACGACAAAGCTCACGGAGTAGTTTTGTTCGAAATGTATTCTAGTATATTATAAAAAATATAGTATATTATAGATAGTATATATAGAAATTTAAAAAAATATAAAATATTTTATATAGATATATAGAATAGATATATAGAATAGATATATAGAGTATATATATAAATATAAAATAGAATAAGAGTATAATAATAGAGTATAATGTATAATATATAGAGTATATATATAAATATAGAAATATAGGAAATATAGTATAAATAGTAAGAGTATATATGGTAGTATTCTTTTCTTCCTCTCCTTCTCTCTCTTCTCTTTTCCCTTCTCTCTTTCGATCTCCTCTTTTCTCGTTTTCTCTTCTCTCCTTCTCTCTTTCTTTCTCTTCTGTCTTATTCTCTCTTTCTTCTTTTCCTCTTTCTGATTATTCTTTTTCTGGGGATCCCAATAGATTTTCCTAGAAAAAAAAAGCTCGGGGTAAAAACCTTGATTTTGAGTTCCCTAAAAATGCACATGCATCACGCAATAGTGATGCATGTCCGGAAATTGATGATGCTTGAACGGAGGCTAAAGCGGTGATTGAGCTTTTCCGATTAGCAGAGCTGGGCGTTGATAAAAATGTGTTTTTACCGCTGATTATTGTTGTTGCTTGGGTAATTCAGATGTTTGTTAATATTTTTCCTATATTAACGTTTCCAGTAGATTTTCTTGTTGACTAGTTAAACTAGATAAGATACGTTTACTATATTTAAGAAGGGCATCATCGTCAGTTCACGTATAAGTACTATTTTACAAAAAAGATTTTATATATTACTAAAAAGTAAGAAGTATCTAAAAAAATATACTAATTCATAATTTTCCATCAGTTATAAACGTAGTGGTAATGCATTTATAT
>JAYMSM010000142.1:0-15424 GCA_036897885.1 Plantago crassifolia | reverse complement strand
AAAGAAAGAGAAAAGAAGGAGACAGAGAAAAAAAAGAAGAGAAGTGCACATTCACATGGATCAAATTTTTCATAAAATCTACTTACTATATATACTATACTACTATCTATACTAAACTAATATACTATACTAATATACTATACTATACTATACTAAACTAATATACTAAACTAAAAAAAAATATACTAAATATATCTACTATCATTATTTATTTCATATTACAAAAAACTCTAACTAACTTTTTTTATATAATTTCTATTTTCTATAAAATAATTAAGAATTTTTTGAATAAAAAAACAAAAGTAAATAAAATTCACTTAGCAACTACGCTACTATCAGAATAGAAAATAGCAAGGACAAATGAAACTCTAAGCCCGAAATAGGTCAAAAAGGAATTGTTATTGTGCGCAGAGATATTAAGCTTAGAAAATCCTATTTCCCATATATCCTATTTTACAAAAAAACAGTAAGAATTGGGCGAAGAATAAGAGAGAGAAAAGATATACGAAATAGGAACTTCCAGCCTTTAGAAAACGACTCCCGAAAAAGAAACTATTTTACAATTGTGCTGTCCCGAGCTCTTAAAAGGATCTTTAGTTAAAATATATTATAGAAATAAAAAAGGCCCTTGCTAGCAAAACCTTTTGATTGATATTGATATATAAGGTAGAATAACATTGTGTTAAAAAGGAAAGTAATGGGAAAAAATAAAGCCAAATTTAAGGATTTTGGGAAGAATGCATAATTCGGTAATCGTATCCAGAAGAGAAATAGAAAAAGTAATTCTTCAGGCTAGTGTTATTAAATGCTATAATGAAAGGAAACTCTTTAGAAAGCTTTTCATGTGCCTGAAAGTCTAAGAAGCGAAAACTGCAGAAAAAGAATAGAATTCCAAGGGCTAGGGCGGGTTGAGAGAAAAAGTCAAGGACGAAAGAGGTTTCTAGGTACCATAAGTGGAAATCAAAGGCACTGTACCAGAAAACAAAAAAAGATTTTCTCGAAATAAGATAGACAAAAATAACAAGGCACTTTCTCATGATCAAGTAATTGTGTATACAATTACAGGTGTTAAAACAAGTGGAAAATCTAGACTTGCACCCTATCGAATCGTGCTTTTAGAGAAAATAGTGTAGAACACAAAGAACAAAGAGGATCCGAAAAGAGAGAAAAGAAGAGAAAAGAGAACAAGAGACAAGAAAGAGGAGAAAAGAAGAGAAGAGAAAATAAGAGACAAGAAAGAGGAGAAAAGAAGAGAGAGAGGAGGGAAAAAAAAAGAACAAGAGACAGATAAGAGAAAGAGAAAAAAGAAAAGAGAGAGATCAGAGTGAAAAAGAGAAGAAAGAGGAAGAAATAAAAAAACAAGAAAAAGAGAGAAGAAGAAAGGAAAAGAGAGATGAGAGAAGAAGGCCTGCTCTGAACTGGAGTCTCTGATATTTACCAGGGAGCTTAAGTAAAAATGACTAGATTCAATTGAAATCATTACTTTGTTTAGTGAAAAGGGAAGGAATAGCTTAGTTTTAGTTATAGTAGAAATGGATATTTAAAATAATTCTAGATCTAGAAAATATTTATATTAAATTTAAAATTATATAATTAAATTAATTAAAATTAAAAGAAAGTATTGGAATTGCATTAAATTTGAGATAGATTGAAAATCATTTTTTCAATTTACAACAATAAAAGAGAAATTATCACATAGAAAGTAAAAAAAGTTAAATCAGAAACCAGAGAAACAAGAACAAGAAAAGATTCCTCGGTCAAACACAGGGAAAAAACAAAACCCGAACATTGTTAGATTTTTTTCTAGTTTTGATATGATAGTGAAAAACTTGTGCGTGCATATAAGGTATATTTTCCTCTTTATTTTAATCATAGAAAAAAAGAGAGAAAGTATATTGCATTTTTATATTCTAAAAATTGTTTTCGCTAGTGGTGCGAACTCCTTTTGATCTTGACACAACATTAACTCATTATTTTCACTATTAAATCTAATGAACAAGTTTAGGGTTATTGTATTTCTTTTTAGCAATCTTTCCTTAGGTTTCTATTGTTGTGTTGCTGTCTTAGCGCATGTTTTGTTAGTGAAGTCTGAAATAAGGAAATTCTAGTCCCATAGCTCCATTATTTGTTTACTCGCGAATACTTAAATATTTTTTGATTTAAGTAATAAAAAAAGTATCTCCTTGGTTTGTTGGAGAAGCCGTTCCCCATATTGGCCTTGAGGGTCAGGTTAGATGGGCTCTCCCTTCTATCTAGTTCTTTCTAATACTTTTGGGGAACTGGGCTTTGTCTTCTCTCTTTTCTTGTTTTTACTCCTCTCTTTCTTCTCTCTTTTTTCTTTTCTTTTTTCTTTTCTGTGATCTTTCTTTTCTTATTTCTTTGTCTGACTCTTTTTTTTTCTGTCTTTCTGACTCCTTCTTTTCTTCTTTTTTCACTTTCTTCTTTTTTTCTCTTCTCTCTATTACTATTCTTATCTAAGCTAAGGGTCTTTATCTTATCTTGGATCTTTTGTTTGAAGTTTTTTCTATTTCTTTCTTGTTTTTCTCCTACGCATTTTCTTCTCTTCTTTCTTCTACTGTTCTTTCTCTCTCTTTTCATCATCTTTTTCTTTGTTTTTTGTATTTTCTAGTGTAATTTTTCTTCTTTCTCTCTTTTTTCTCTTTTTCTTTCTCTGTCTTTTCTCTTTGTTTTTGTCTGGCAGCTTCTGATTCTTAGGTCTTTTCTGGTATTTTGCATTTTTTATATCTCCGTTCGAAGTTTTTACATTGTGTTTTTTTCGATCTTTTGTTAAGTCCCTCGATCTGCAGCTTTTAAGTGTTAGGTTAGTCAGTTGTATTAATGTAGCAAAGATAGAAAATAAAAAATCCCAAGTCTTAGCAGATCTTAGCAGATAAATAGATAAGCAAAATGGAAAACAAAAGGAAAAGCAGAAGGAGGAACATGGAACTCACAAGTCATAAACGATCAAAAAACCTTGACAAGAAGGAATCCTCAGAAAATAAAAGGATGTTTTCCCAGCGACGTAGATCTTGCCTATGTCATAGCTCATCGACCTAATTCCTCCACTTATCCAAGAGCTGGTCTTCAAAGTACAAGAAAAAAGACAAGAGTAAAAAGAAATAAGGAGAAGATAGTAGTAAAAATGAAGTTAAAATACAAAATAAAATACTAAATTTTAATTATATTTCTAGTTTAAAACTAATAATAATATTCAAGTCAGGAGGAAATAAAAAGAGTGAAGAAAGTTGAACTAAAAGAAAATATCCAATAACAATTCAGACAGAAGGAATTCCCAAGGATTTTTCCAATGATCCCTAACCGAAAAAACCGATGTAAAAAGTCATTTCCCTTATTACTCAAAAAATGCATGCAAAGAAATACAAGATAAGGAAAAAAATCTAAAAGAAAGCAATCGAAAATATTTTTTTTAAATCAAAATACGGAAAAGACGAAGTAAAGTAAAATGATTTCTATCGAGATCTAGGTATAGTTATAGTAATAAATTTGAATATTTATATGTAAATGTAATATATAGAATAATATAGTATATAGAAAATATAGTATGCGTAGTATGTCGTTTAAATAATATAGAATATTTTTTAGGGCGAGTAGAGAATTGTGCCGTAAAACTAGGTGTATGTATGGAATTAGGAATAATTATAGGAATAGAAAACGTTAGAAAGTTTCGCCGTCAGAAAAAGTCGGCCCGTTGAGAAAACGATTTCAAAGTAGATCCATAGAAAGGGACCTCAACAAACACCTAGGATGTTGGATATAGTTTGTTGTTGAGTTGTTTCCAACAAGCCTCTATTTCTTCTTCGAATCTAAACAAACATAGAAACAAATATGGATCTTTTTCAACGTAACAAAGAAGGAATAGCTATTCTTTATTCTTCGTTTTAAGAATTTAATTTACTTTAATCTTTAATTTAGATTTTTCATATTTAGTATAGAAAATTTTCTTTTTTTTCATATTATATTTCTATCATTATATTTCAATATTAATATTTTTCTTTTTAGTTAATAGAATCTTTCCGTCTGCTGGATCCATTTCACGATAACATTCACGATAACATAAAGAAAGACTCTTTTCTATTTCTTAACTTAAACGATACTTCCAAACAAAAGTGCAAATTCAGTTAAAAATGAGGCTCGAAGCCCATGCGGAAAACCGCGATCACGAAAAACCTTCTTAGAAAGCTAGACAGGGCCAGATTTCCCAAGGAGCTTAATACGAAAACAAAGACAAGTTTTGTTGAAGATTATGACGCCTGACTTAGAACATCTGCATACTTGAGAAGATGTCACAGGTTAAAATAGAAATTCCTCCTGGGAGCTTTGTGAGTGTAAGATTTTCCCACTTTTAAGGCTTTTCCTATTTGTTGACCATTCAAAATCATCTTTCCCTTTTTCTCTCTATGACCTTGTTCATAGGCTTCGTCAACGGAAGTCTCTCTTGGAAAAAGAAGCTCAATGTCTTTTTCAGACGGGATGTCTGTGCAGAAGGGCTAGCTCCTAAAGTAAAGACCAATTGAGCTTATCTCTTTTTTTTGATTCGCAGCTTTGCTTTGGATCCTGCCCTCAATAGATAGGAAAAAAATTAAGGTTTTCTACCTTTTGGTTTTCCTTTTTTTTTAATTCAAAAAGGCAAGATATATAAAATGAAAATCATCTGAGTGGCCAATTGACTCAAAAAAGAAGTATATATAGTATAGTATGTATATAGAAGAATTAAGATTTTTAGAATTAGTTCTAGTGGACACAATAATGAAAAGTACCATATATCTATCTCTTATTTGTTCTACTTATTTGTTTTAGTAGCTTAAATTTTTTGACGAATCATTCTAGGCAGTCCTTTTGGGTGAAAAATCTAGGATTTATAGTTTATAGAAAATGAATCATATGTAGCGCATATCAAGATATCTATCATTTGTCTTTGTTTACTGAAGTAGTGAAAAATAAAATTTTGACTCAAGAAATCTGGAATGGCCTTACTTAAGAGTCTTATATAGAAAAAGTACCAGAATCCAAAATGCTATATATGTAGAAGCTATAAGGGAGTAATTCTTGATGCTCTTAAAGGATCAGTACGAATCACTCTAGATCAAGCATCTAAATGTCCGAATTACTTTTTTGACTGTCACATTTTTTTCCTTTGATTACGATTTCTCTTACCCTTTTCTTCTCGACTCAAAAGGAAGGCAGGCATCCTGTCTTCTCAAACTCAACGGGGCAGCGGAACCTGATCCGAAACGAGTGTCCGTAGATTCCGAGAATACTGTGCCTGCCTCTAGCTCTATTCTATCTCCTGGAAAAAGAAATGGAAAAACTCTGGTTTTCAAGTAGTATAGTATATAGTATAAAAAATATAATAAATCACGAATGGGCTACAGTCCCAGGAAAATACTCTTATTTCCTTAGGATTAGGTTTACACTTTTGACTCCGACTTAGGATGATCTCTTGTAATTGTATGTATAGTTATAGCGCATGTAAAATATATACATAAGTTAAGTATGAAAAAATAGCATATGCATAGAGAAGCATGGCAGAGGAAAAGACTATGAAAGACGAAGAGAAAGACAAACAGAAAACAGAAGAGAAGAAAGCGAAAAACAAAAATCGAGGAAGAAATGGAGGAAGAGACTATAGAGTGAAAGAGAAAAAGGACACGATGATTTCTTTTTGGGATCAATAAAAACAAGCTCGTGATCAATACAAGGATGGAAGATTTACACCTTCGCAGAATCCAAAATACCATTATTAAAAAAGTAATAGGAAAATTGAAACGAATGCCCCAACTAAATCCAAGCTAAACAATTCTACACACATGAAAATAAGGTGCTTTTTTTTCAACTTCATTTGAAAAACTAGAAATTCGCTTATGCATTCAAAACCCTGCGAAAGTCTAAAACCAAAAAGCATCTTTCTATCTCAAAAAAAATATAAAATATAAATAACACGAATTCCAATCAGAGACTCAATAACTCCTTCGTGACTCAACGGCTTTAGTGAATGAGAACTAAAAAATAAATTTTTCAGAAAGAAAAAAGGAATGTATTGAAAAAAACTTAAAAAAAAAAGAATTAGAAACTTGTAAAACTTAATTAATTATTTGTACATTATTTTTAAGTTAGAGAAATAAAGAACCTTGGAATTTACAAAATTAAAAAAAACTAATTTCTATTTATATAAAATAGAAAAAATAAAAAAGAGCTCGAAGAGAAAAAAATAAAAAAAAGAAACAAAAAAGACAGAAAAGAACCAAGGAGGCTACATTGACTAATTTGACTAAATAAAAAAAACATATACGACTATTAAAAAATAAATGATTTGTAAATGAAATACATTTTTGACATGGAGCTTACTTTACAGTACCGAATAACTCACTTTTCCTCTGCCATATTTATTTTTTATTTCTATGTTATCCTTTCTTAAGGTAGGATGCTTTTTTAACTTCTTAGATTAGAGTGCACCTCTTTTTCCGTCTTTTTCTACTTTTTTGCTTCTATTGTCTTATGTTTTGGGTGGTAGTTCTACCTAGAGATCCTCCCTTTTTCGTGTAGCTATCTCTGTAATAAGTCTTTTTCCAGTATGGATCAGCTACCGAATCTCATCTAAGATGTTCATTTGCCGTGCATTTTATTTGTCTATTTTCATTATTAAAAATAGGGAGACTGCTTTTGTCTTATAGATTATAGAAAAAAATTCTTGCTTGCTTCCACTTAGAGCGAAATGAAACTGATCATTGTTTCAATACTAGAAAAAATTGTAAAAAAAAGCATGAACAACATCTTTTTCTTGTGTAGACTGGGGGGACAGTTGCTTCGGCCAAGCAATCTTTCTACTATACTATTATATAAATATAGTCCTTTGTCGATCCAAATAGCTACTCTTCCAGTTTTATGCTGAAAAGATATAATATAGTTTATAGTTTTTATAGTTAGTAAATAATATAGTATCTATGTTTTTTTGTAGTTTTTGGGGTCTACTTTTTGGATGGGGTTATTCGCTCCAGGGTCTTCTTCACTTTTTCTTTTCAAACTCTATTTGAATTTCCTCTAAACCTTTTGGTTTGGCATTTCTCTGTTGTTGATGATGAATCCTGATTTTCGTGAAAAATGTTGGCTGGAAAGTCTTGCATTAACCCTCTTTTGGGGTAAGATTTTAGGTCGACTGTTCTCTTTTTTATCTCTCTTTTTTGTCCATATAGAAAATTGTTTTCTTTTTGTTTCATTTATTCTTCCTTCTTTTTTCGTCCCCTCTGGTTCACCGGAATCTTCTTGTTCTTTTTTCTGTCTTCTCTTTCTGTAACATTCTTCTTTGAATTCTTTTTCTTTCGTCGTCCCATTCATTTCTTTTTTTTTATATATTTATTTTTGTTTGATTCTTTTTTTCTACTTTGACTCGTAGAAAAAAACCGCAGCCTATAGAAGGAAAACAATATGTAGGAGATATGCCTTCATGGGGCAGTATTCTCGATGTACGAAATTACAAAATACTACAAAAAGTAAGATTCTTTTGTGATCGAGGCAAGCTAAGGGCATTATGGATCAAAAGAAAAATACTTAAAACTTAAGTAGAAACAAGCTTGTTCACAATTACTTGAAATGGAAAATAATAAATAGCGATTTAATACTACCTAGGACAAAGATCGAACCTTGAATGAGGTTTCGTTTTCATTATTCTGAGGTTCTGCGTTGCAAGTGAAAGACCCCTTTTAGTATGGCGTGAGTCGACGACACTTCTGGGACAAGGCTTTTTTAAAAAGACATCGTACTGAGGTACCATCGACTAGTATATATACTTATATTGACTATTCCCTATAATGTAATTCTTTCGGAGCCCCCTGTTTTTCAATATAAAAATATATATATATTATATACATATACTTATACTTCTATTATATTTATATTACTTCCACTTAAGTTAATAAGTTAAGTATATTTTAATTAAGTATAGTAATGGTAATAATTATAATAGTAATTATAATTAAGTATTAAGTAATTAAATTAAGTATATTAAGCTATCTTTTCCTTTTATTTTTAAAGTTCTTTTGGAGGATTTTATTGATTCTAATTTTATTGATTATAAAAAAACTCTATACACTCACCTATTTTTTTAGATCCACTTCACTCCTATCGCCTTCCAAATAAATCTATCTTAAGTGAAAGCTCTTACCTTTTTGTGAAGCAAAAAGAGGACAGCGACATCTCTATGCACATTCCTATCTTTTAAATAAGGGACCCTTTCCCCCTTTTCTTGCCTTGCTAGGACATCCTTCACTAGGTTATGCTCGGTCTTCTCGTCAATTCCCAAAATGAATTTCTTTCTTATATATGATTTCTACTATCTTTGTTATTACAATTCGTTATTTTATTGTCTATATTTTATTCTTTTTTATTATATATCTACATCTAAAAAATATCTATATCTAGATACTAAATCTACAATTATATGTAATATACAAATGCTATATACAAATAATACATACAAATATTATTAAAATGTAGTTTATTGTTAATACTGTTTGTTTATACTCGAAACAACCTTATCTTACTTAATTTATATTTTCTTTATCTTAATTTAAAATTTATATTAATCTTAATATGTTAGTTTTCACTAGGATTAATTACGTTTAATTAATAGAGTATTTGAACTACCATTCTAATTCTAATATAATTAATTTATTTTGTCCATATATTTTTAATTTTACTTTATACTTGTTACACTTATACTAAAATACTTATTTTTATTTATACTAATTACTTATATTAAAAATTTTATATTTTATTTCTATTTCATTTAACATTCATATTTCATTTTTATATTTCATATTTTTTTTTAGATCTATATCTGTCTTTGTAGTATCTATATATAATTTCATTGTATTTTCTTAACTTTTAACTTTTGTTTTTATTGATAGATCTTTCAGAGTATTTTTAGATTTTATAGAATTATAACTAAGAAATCTTATCTTTCTCCCGGAACAAGAAAACAAACAAAGAAAAATGAAAAAACTATTTTTAAGGCTTCCATTTTCATTATAGATACCTATGATGAGCAGATTCCATTTCTACGGACTATTTCAATTCACTTTTTTGTGGGGTGGGGCAATTTCTCGCATCCTCGGCTTTCCTCCCCGAGCTCTTTTTACTTTTTACTAGCATTGTTTTCACTTTCTTCTGAGTTCTGTATAGGTATTAAGAGATTTCTTTGTCTATATACTTTATATTATATACTATACTTTATTCTACTTCAATACTCAATACTATATATTTCTATTTTTCTCTCTTTATTCTTTTGTAAAATTAGAAAAAATGAATATAATCATTTTTTTTACTTATTTTTTTACTTATTAGATTAGTTAATTAGATAGTTTAATTTAGTTAATTAGATAGTTTAATTAGATTAGTAAAGTGGAAAAGTTCCTTTTGTTTGACCCGGAACTCTCTCTTTTCTATTTTATTTTTTGCCTCTACTTTGTACTTGGTGCAGAAGAAAGAAAAGACTTAGTATTTCTTGTGTAGTTTCAGGAGATCCTTCCGACATCCGCTTCCTAGTATACCTATTGAACAGGTCTTCTAGACGACTTGTATGACTTAATTGTACTGCATAGAAGACTTCCCTCTTGCTTTTCCCTTCTTTTTCTACTCGTTAATTATACTATAACTCTATAACTAAAAATATATTATCACAAAACACAAAACAATAGGAAACATATGTTTTGAATGAAACTGGCATTTTCCTTTTTTAATTTTTTATAAATTATTAATTAAATTTTTTTAATATTAAATCTCCCTCTTTACAAGAGTTTGATTACTTAAACTTAAGTTAAGAAATTAATTAGTAGAATTCGAACCTATGATTCTCGACTTAAATTATGTATGCTTTTACGAGATGCCCTTGGAACTCAAAAAATTGAAAAAAGGCGAAAGAAATCCGTGGATTTTACTCTTATTTTAGGTTTGACTTAAGTGTAGTACCAACAGTGAATCTTAATTACACTAGAATAGTGTTTGTTAGTTGTCATTGAATCTGTGAACACCTTGTTTTATTTTTCCTTTGCTTTCTCATTGTATTGTAACTACAATACCTGTCACTGTTACTTTTTTATTTTTTTAGGGATCTTGTGTTCGCTCGCGATTCCCCTTTCCTGTTTCCTTTTCAGTACTTTATTCCTTAATCGAGAATTTCAGTGAGCACAGTCTTTTTACTTTATTCTTTTATTTCTATTCTACTTTCCTTCTCCATCTAGCTCTTTCCATAGGGTATATCGATGCCATAAAGCCGTAGTCCCCTTGTTGCTTTCACTCTCCTTTATTATGGATTTATTCTATGCGACTGTGTTGGTCAAAGTGGTACTTTTTGGTCTGTCTCGAATTTTGAAAAGAATCGTGCACAGAAGCTTCTTCTTAGTTGTCTGGTATAAGGCCCCACAGCAGGTTGTTTTTGCTTCTAGTTTAGAAAGGTATTATAGAAAAATGGAAAAGAGAAAAATAGCATAGTCCTTCTTAATTTTTACTTGTCTTGTTTTAATTTTGTAACTCCATATTTCGCTCGAATATATAGTGCTGTTCCATGCTACTTCCGAACCCTTGTGACTCGTCTCCATTAATGGAGTGTTTCCATCCAATTATCCTAAGCCCCTAGGAGCCCTGTGACTCTACACGAACCTTTCCATATCCGAATGTTTTGTCATTTGTCCCCTAATGAGTTCTCGTGTGTTTTTTCTGAAAGTGGTATTCGATGTATGTCTCATTGTAAGGAATTTTCTTTTAGCGTAGTTATTTACTTTACATTACACTTTACTTACTAATTTTTCTAATTTCTAATACTAAGACTAATCTTTCTCCTGCTTCCTCTTTCTTGCTTTTCTTTCGAAGTTTAGTAGCTTAGAGAAATAAAAAAAATAATTAGATGGCCTTTCTTCCGCGAGTCTTTGTTCCAGCTCCCCCAATGTACACTTTCTACCTTTAAACAAAAATCTCCCCCTTCTTGCTGTCTCTTGCATGGAAATTATATTGGTCAGGAGACTTTTCCGTTCTTTGGTTGTCCCTTATATATTTCATTACTTTTAAGAACATCTGGCTTACTCTGGCCCGGTTATTCGATATTTTTTACCCTCTCATTTTTCCATTATTTCAAGATCTTTCCACCAAGATCAAAGACCGGGCCTTTATACCATGTTTTTTCATACACAAACAATCATAGACAAAGCCTTTGATCGGCCCTTTTCTTCTTCCTAGGGCTTTATGGGCCCTATGGAAAAAGTAGAATAAAATGTCTTTGGAATCGGGTTGCATAAGAAAAACTTTCGGGTCGAGTTTGAAGGAGAACGGAATAGTCTGTGAGGGATCTCGGAGGGATCTCATACAAAAATGAGCTCTGTTCTTCAAATTTTTCTAAGTAGACTTTTCTTTTGGCTTTTTCATTGGTTCTGACTGCACCCTTCACCCAAGCCTTGCGATAATGTTTTTTAAGTGATTATAGGCTCGACTTACATCTTCTTCTCTCTACTAAATTTCTCTCTTTAAAATTTCTCTCTACTAAACTTCTATCTACAAAAAAAAAAGTGCATTTTTGATTTTTTTTCTGTCGAAATTTCTTTTTAAAACATTTTTTCTACTCCATGACTTTGTTTATATTTGATCAAATCAATCATGATTTTTTAACTTCCCTAAAAAATGGAAAAGGCACACTTTCCCGAGTAGTTTTAGATTATTTTATGGTGAGTGAAATATTCCGTTTTATATCAATGTTCAATGTGGGCCTTTCTTTTTCGTAGTTGTGCTAGTCGTTGTTTCTCAACAGCGTTTTGGAGTCCGGTCCGCTTCTACTAGCATTTATACAATTCGTGTGTAATCCACTTATCACTTAAATAATAGTATGTATAGACAAAGATATTTATTTTCTTACCATTTTTTTTGTATCTTGGTAGCTTTTGGGTTAAGATATTTTATTTTTTCTATTCCTTTCCTCCTTTCCCTTTGTTTTTGTCTGAAATATGAAAATGGGAAGAGAAAAGACAACTTGAAGTACTTTGATCTGACAGCGAATGGAAATGAAAGACGCCGTCAACTATTTGACTTTTCCGGAATCAGAAGTGTAAAGTAGTTATCCGTTCTTTATTCAATAAAGAATTGAGCCTCTTCGGTTGTGACTTTTGTAGAGATGTGCTTTTTACTATCCGCTTATAACTAAGTGTTCACGCCAGTCTGTCCTTATTCTTATGTGCGCGAATCAGTTCTGGAAAATATTTTAGCCTAGCTGTCTTCAACCCTTATTAGTGCTCTTCGCCCAGTCTGGTGGCTACTTCATCATTGTAATGGATTCGCTTTCCATAGTCTCCGACGGTACATAAGTTTTAATACATTATCTTTTGTCTTTTGTGCAGAAATTCTACTCTAGTTATTTTTTTACAGTCATTGAATTTAACCAAAAATTCTTTTTTCAGATCTTTTTGTTGTTTCGATTGATGTGGACCCTTCCTTATTCATTTTTCTCTTTAGTTATAATTTAGTTATAAAAAAAGATAAAGAGAATGGAGTTGTTTTAGACAGAGATTTCAACTACTTTCACTTCCATTGTATTTTTCATTATTTAAAATCTGTTCTGGCCTACTTATTTTAGAACTTCGTATTCACAAGATAGATTGCTTTCGAGTCGTTCAAGGTCTCTTTCTATTCCCGAATCCTTGTTCAATCCCTTTACGAAAACTATGTCAGAAGGATCAATGCACTTTTTCACATTTTATTTTTCCTCTTTTGACATTTCACTTTCCAGGTTTTTTTTCAATGGCCAATTTTTTTCACCTGAGGAAAAGAACACTACGAATAATAGGGAATCGAAATCACTCGATGAACGAAAAAAACAAACTTCATTACAATATCTTCCTTATTTTTTTTTTGAAATTTCATTATATTATATAAATATATATAATATAGAGAGAGGAGTTGCTAGTCGAACAAGCACATACACATAACAGAATCTATTCTATAAATTCCATGGACCTTTAAAAGTTTTTTTAGGATTACTTACCCTATTTTTTTCCTTTTTTCATTCAAAAAAAAATTTTCTGGCTTTTTTTTAGGAGATTCTTTCCACGCATCGTGGAAAACATAACATAGTATCTTAAATTTGTCTGCTTTTTATTTTTTTTATTCTATTGTTGATGTTACAGGAGATTTTTTCTTTCATATTTTTTAAGATTTTCCTGCGGGAAAATGATTTACAACAATTTTTAAAAGAAAAATAAAATATTGAAGGAGTCTGTGGATTTTTTAGATCTTAGAATAGCGTTTTATTTTTAATCAATCGATTTAATTAATTTTTTATACTTTTTCGTACTATTACTATGTTAATCTTACTTTAAATTACTATAACTAGAATTCTATTTAAAAATGTTTTTTCTGGTCGTTTTGTTTGAGTGGATTTTTTCATAAAGAAAAAAAAGAAAATTTCTCAAATTTCCAAGAAGAAAAAAAATTCTGTGTTTGTCTACTCTAGTAAGCTACTTTCTTATTTTTCTTGTTTGTATCTTATGGGATTCTTTTCTTTCAATATTTCGGAGTTTTGCTTTACTTTTTAGAACATTCACATAATGAAAAGTGGATTTTCATTTCCTTTTTTTATTAAGTTCGATATTTTCTATCCAGTTTTTTATTATTTATTTCTGTTTCACTTTATTAATTAATTTCTATTTTCCTTCTTTGTAGGTTCTTAGACCAATCTTCGAAGGGGCCTTTTTTTCTTTCTGACTGACCTAATGCATCAAAAGTTGACTTTTCCAACTCATATCCTTTTTTCCATTCATTTTTTTGGTTATAATGTATGTGGGGCTAAGGTTTTCCTATTTTGCAAACGGCAGATTCGTCAATTTCTTTTTCATTGTTTCATTCTTTTAAAAAAATGCTTTAATAGCTATAAATTAAAAAAAAGTAGTGTAAAAAATAGAAAGGGATTAAGAAAAAAAGAATATTTCATTTTCGATATATAAAAAATGAAAAAAAGAAGATTTTTGGAGACCACGAACGCGAGGTCGAAGGAAAAAGAAGATGAGTCGTAAAGAGAAAAAAGAAGAAATGATGCGATCCTAGAATGATTCGATCCGACTTGAATTTTCTACTCAAATTGAAACACCTCTGTTTCGTTATTTTTTTTCTGAGTCCGGTTCTGACCCAACCCTTTTGCCCCAGATTCCCCACATTTCCACTAGAGTAGATAAGACTCGAGAAGCGAAAAACCCGCCTTCTTCTCTGTTAACTCTGCATGAATCAAACACTTCTACTAGCAAGGAGCTCCGTAATTTTCTCTGGAGATTCAGAGGGCGTCGCCCCCAGATGAAACACTCTCTCATGGATTCAGCCACCGGTGCACGGCCCGAATGCTATTCTCTGTACAGAATATATTAAAATTAAAAATAGGTTTAAAAGACAAAAAGAGAGGTAATGTTAGAAGCAAAGAAGGTTCTACGCATAACCTGACCAGTAGGGCAGAGAAAGGAGGGAATGAAGCCCAGAAAAAATGTCCTTCTCTAACCAATCATACCTGTTTTCTACCCATCTTTTCGAAAAAACAAAGTCCCCTATAAAGAAAGGAAAAAAAAGAAAAATATAGGTCTGGTCTATAGATCAATAAAAAAGAATGAATCTCGATAAAGAATGCATTTAGTTGAGAAAGTGAAGAACGGAAGAGCCGGAGGGAGTTCCACTCCTCCTTCGGTGGAGTTCTTGGAGAAATCAATGAAAAACAAGATCCGTCCCAGGGCAAAGCCCAAGATTTTCACCTCATTGACTATTCACAAGAAATAGGATGGAACGAGTGGTGCACTGCCTGGAAAGTATAGATTTAGGGAATTACTTCACTTATTCGATCGATAAGACCGAAATTGATCTAATTTGAGCCGATGGCTTGCGAGTTAGCGGTGATATAATGTACACCATACCATTTCTTCTTAAAAATGATGTCGTATCAAAAAGATACGGGGTTATTGCATGTCTGCTTTTTGACATCTTTATTTTATCCCACCCAGTCTACCCTTCTTAACATAAGAGTCCATTGTGGAAAGAAACCTAGTGGGTGGGAAGGAATTTTTCAGGATGTCTATTTGGAGATCCCATTCGTGGCTTCTTTTTACTACCGGTGCTCCTAAATTCTTTTAATGATTGGTTACTTGCTTTTTGGTAGGAGAAATAGTAGCACTAGAGGCTGGGACGGATATCCTTGGAATCTACGGAATAGTGACTAGAAAAACGGATCTGGATCAGCTTCCCTTTTGAGAAGACAGAAAGACTTTTCATCCTTTTCCGTCGACTCTAGAGGGGATCTGACAAAAAGAAAATCTTGACTTTCTACTATTGTATGTTTGCTATTACTTTATTAATTTTCTATTATCTATTACTATATTAATTCTAGTAAATTATA
>JAYMSM010000141.1:0-15549 GCA_036897885.1 Plantago crassifolia | reverse complement strand
TTTGCCAATCACTTTAATAATTATGGAGTCCTTCCAGTCATTAGTTATGGTCTTTCCTAGTATATCAGCAACTTCAACCTTCTTAAACAGACGTTCCTCCGTTTTTCCAGAATTCGGATATACTTCCTTTCTTCTACCGTTTTGCTGGCATCAATTCGTACATCTTTTTGGCTTGGGCTTCCGGGCAACTGTACTCGCGTATGTTTGGCGTTCGTTTCAGGCGTGCCCTCTTCATTGGTATCTCTGAATTTGATCGGGGTCTTTTCAAGTGGGAGTCCGCAGACATGCCGTGGTATCGGCACGTCCACAGACGAGGAGGAGATGGGCGTAAATCAGCACGGCGGTGAAGGGATCAGACGGCAGCGGTGATTAGGGTTTTCATTAGGATATAAGCCTAGTGAAGTGCTGCTGTGCAATATCGACATTTTTGTTAATATTATTAGCGGAAAGGAACAATCTTTTTAGAAGGACGGAACAACATTATGCAAATAATTAAGAATATTGATAGTTTACTATCTACAACATTTTGTTTCATTCCATAAAGAAACCCTGCCGTCAATCATTTCCATTGAAAACAGCTCCCTATTAACAGGTCTCACGCGATTTTTAGTTGCTACTTAAATAAAAATTCTACAACTTGGCAGATGAAGTAGAAGAAATTGATTATATGAAAACAGAGCAAATCAGGTCATGTTTCATGATGTCATCAGTTCCTACCTTGATTGTCATTTTAGTCCGGCATACATACAGGTCTTGGATTTCTATATCGTAAATATGAAAATTTTACATTATAATAACATTTTGTGCTTGTAGACCAAAATTATCTTCAACTTGCCAATTTGTGGGAAATGAAGTAATGAGAACTCAAAATTTCACTTCCAAAAGCTAGTTTCCTAATCGCCATTTAATTACTTATACACAACCTGATAAATTGAAAATCTTGCATTACATTTACACCCACAAACAGTTGTATTATGATAAATCTGAGTAAACTGTTGCAGCTAACGACGGAATTATTACTTATAAAAATTATTCTCGGGTAAAACCTACTTTCAGACCCTTGATGGTTTTCATTCATGACATATAGTCAAGAACATAGGTCGGTCTATATTTAACTTATATTTAGATTGTCTAACCCAAGACCAACACCTGCAAGGGTCTAAATGTTGAGAACTAGCAGGGGGCTGGTTTATGTGTAATTCCACGATTACTTGGCAGTGTTTACATAAATGTCCCATGCCAGAAAAGGCAGCATGATTGATATGTAGCAATAGGACCAGTCCAAAATATGGCATATGCCATGTAGCAATACGACCAGTCCAAAATATAGCATGAAATACAGAAACCAATGTTTTGTGAAGATATATTATGTGATACATTACAAAGGATTTTATGATTGCATGTGACAACATTCTTTTTGCCGAGTTGGAGCTCCCAATGACCAAAAATTCATATCCATAGACATATTTATCAATTAATTGACACAATTTAGAAGAGTTTACCAGAAATGCTACGGTTTTTCCAGTGCCAGTTCTTGCTTTGGCCATCACATCCTTACCTAAGAAACGCATGGATCATGACAGACTTTGTTGTTTAAATCAATTTAACAAAATAGATAGACATTATTGAAGCTGTGTCTAGGAATGTTTCAGAAAGAAAAAGCTCCATATAACAACATACTCCAGGAAGAATATGCATCATAGAGATAAAGATAACACCTAGACAGATTAAAGATTTAAAGGAGAAAAACAAAAAGAAAGTACACATGAATAGTAGTTCCATAATGTGTTAGACATTAATAAATACCAAGTGAAGAATCTTTTAAGTTGTAGTTTAGACAACAAAAGCCGAAAGGATCTTCGATTGCCAATCACTAGTTAATAACAGAAAGTTTCTCAGCCACTTAATTAAGTTTATGTTTAGAACTAGAAAAAAAACAAGGTAGTTTCTGAAGCTGCAGGTGGTACCTTTTAGAATGACGGGAAGCGTTGCTGCCTGCACCAAAGTCATTTTCTCGTATCCAGCATCTTTGACAGCTTTAAGTGTCAACGGTGAGATGGAACACTGATCAAACCTGTGGGCATAGCCATTCATAAACTAGATTAACAAAATTGTTCAAGCAACTCATCTTGAATGACGCTTCTATTACATAATCTCACTACATTATTATATTTAAGGTTTTGTAACTTCGGAAAAAAAGGAAGAAAGAAGAAGCATCACAATTCACAGTCAATGCCATAACTTCTATTTTTACCACCTCAAACTTTAAATAATATTCACGAAAAATTAAACAGCAAAATTACACTTAAGGCACTACCTGGTTTCGCTAAGGTAAGACGCATTTTCTCCAGGTGAACTTGGACGTGAATGGGAAAACACATTTTCCTTCTCAAATGATTTATCATCTCCACCCTCTATTTCCTCATCCTCGTCCTCCTCATCTGATTCGTCGCTGTCTATCAACCCCTTAAAACTGGAATAACCCTTACGTTCGTCCTCATCCTCCTCCATATCGTCATCATCTGTGGCAACAATACCTCTTTTGCCCATCCTTTCCATTCCTTGCCTCACTCCCATCCCCTTAGAGTCACTTGTATCGTTGCGGTTCTGACTCCTACCAAAGACACTCTCACTACTCTTTCTCTTCTCTATCCTACCGGACTTGCCACCCCTACCAAACTCACCTGAGCCATCATTCCTATCTCTCCCACTAGAAGATCCACCATTACGACCACCACCACGCCTGTTTGAAAAATCAACATTACCACCACCACGCCTATTTGAAAAATCACCATTACCACCACAACGCCTACTTGAGAAATCACCATTTCCACCACCACGCCTACTCGAAAAATCACCATTACCGGAAACCCTGTTATAACCACTATCACTATTATCCCTCCTCCCCATAAAGGACTCCCTGCCACCCCGTCCTCCTCGTCCAGAAAATTCAGAATCTCTTCTTCTCTTTCCACCCCTAAATTCGCCTGAATTATCCCCATTTCTATCATTCACATCACTATCACTATACAAACTAGTTTTTTTCTTGAAAGAATTGGAATTTAACCCACTAACCCAATCGCTCAACTCAGCCTCATCATCAATCAAACTCTTGGATGCCCCCTTACCCGGACCTCCCATTCTTTCACTGCTCGAACGGCTGGAAAACTTGCTTACGCAGAGAGGTAGGAGAGGGGTTCGCCTTAAAAACAGCCCGGTCTGTAAAAATGGAGGGCGTGAAGAAAAAGTAGGCAAAACCCGGCAAAAAAGTGGGCGGAGTAGAATGGGTTGAAATGCAAGAAGCTTGGTTAGCATACTAGTACTACAGTATGAAGAATTTAGAAGAGTAACAATTTGTGAAAAATGAATCCAGACAGACACATGAAGAGAAGAGAAGAGGAGAGAAGAGGAGGTAGGGTTTAGGGTGTGATTGGTAGACACAAGATGCGCCTACTTACCCGTTGACCACCCCTTTTACGCTGCTTGTTTGGACAATAAGCGCCTGGAGATGCACATGAGAAAGCCCGCGGGTCGAGTCGGGCCCTGGTTTTGAGATGCTCCTTGGATGCATTTCAAGATGTCTCCTTCGAATACTGATTCCAAAATGCATCCAAAGTGTGTTTTTCCACCTCATGCGAAAAGACATTGTTGCCCACTCCAATTCCAGATAATGACGCTTACTGCCCTTCAAAACCTAGGATAAAAGGCTGTGAATGACTCCATTTCTTCCCGTTGCTAGCTTGGAGACGCCATTGAAGGTAAAAACCGAGCTCCAAATCTGTCACTCTTCTACTTTTTTCTTCCAATCTGTTAATTTGGACAGTTCCTGATATGCTTTACTTATCCTTTTGTTGATTTGCAGCACAAATTTTGTTCTGGGAAGAGAGAATTGGATCTTCAAACTCGTTTGGGTATGTTGCTGTAGCTCCGGCTCTGTTTCACTATTCCATTGAGTTTTTTGCCGCCTGAATTTAATGCTCAGTTTAGTTGTTTGCTTATTTAATTAATTCCACTGTTTGGTTAGTGAATATTTAATTCTTTGCATTACACCTGTCGACATTGGGAGCAGTCAATGTTTTCTGCCTATTAAATACTACTATGTCATTAATATTTAGTCACAAGTTAGTTTAGTATTCAGTGAAGAGGGGAAAATTATTGTTACATTGAAAACCATCTTGGATCGCTTAAACTTTAGGAGAATTGGTTAGGGGAAAATTACTGTTACATTGAAAATTACTGTTTACGGAGCATTTTATATCTCAGTTTAATCTTTTGGGCTTACTGTTTAATTGAAAAGTTTGATAATGATGTGCATAAACCTTGTTAGGAGTACAATATATGTTTGTTGTTCTTTAATACTATCGTTTGGTGTCAATATGGCAATTTATTTATTTTAGTTATAATGATCACCGATGATGAGAGGCGCAATGCTGCACTAAGGGTTTTTGCGGTGATGAACCTTTGCATGGCTATTGCGATGAGTTGGTATTATTTCAAACGAATTCGGCCAAGAATGATCCGTAAACGTAAGCGTGCTAGAGCATATAAAATGCTCACTAAGGTTGAGAAACAGAGAGCATACATGAAGAGGTTAACCGAGTTAAACGATGTGGATTGTAAGAACTCTCTTCGGATGAACAAGCTCTGCTTCAAGCAATTCTGCACTCTTCTTGTTGAGAGGGGGGCCTCAAATCCAGCAAGTACGTGTCTTTGGAAGAAAAGGTTGCAACTTTCCTTGCTATCCTTGGACATCACACGAAGCATAGGGTTGCAATGTTTGCATTCCGTCGCTCGGGCCATACTATAAGCAAATACTTCAATGAAGTTCTTCAATGTGTGTTGAAGCTGCACGATGTCCTCTTAAGTCGACCGGAGCCGATACCGAATACGTGTGAAGAGGAGCCATGGTGCCACTTCAAGGTATATACTTTGTTTACATTGCACCTTTACTTATCCTTGGACATATACTTGAGCTGCAACTTGATTTATGCATGTACTGATTTTATTTGCTCACATATCCATATTAATTGGTTGTTAGGGCTGTCTTGGGGCCTTGGATGGAACTTACATTACAGTCGAGGTACCAAAGGCTATGCAACCACTATACCGGAACAGGAAAGGTTTCATATCTGTCAACACTTTAGGAGTTGTCGACAAAGATATGAAATTCATATACGTTCTGACCGGTTGGGAGGGATCGGCTGCTGATAGTACGGTGTTGAGGGATGCTCTTAGTCGTGGTTTTTCTGTACCAAGAGGTATATCATGTTTACTGTTGGACAATTTTTTCAAATTGTAATCCAATTTCTTATACAATCAGTGTAGTTCTTGCCTCATTGAGACTCTTTTCCAAATTGCAGGTAACTACTACCTAGTTGATGCCGGGTATATGAATGCTCCCGGTTTCTTACCTCCATTTCGCAGAACAAGATATCACTTAAAGGACTGGGATGGGTCGAAGAGTCAACCAAAGACTCCTAAAGAATACTTCAACATGACGCACTCTTCTGCAAGGAATGTCGTTGAGAGGACCTTCGGTTTGTTGAAGAAGCGCTTTGGGATTTTACGGTCCTCTTCTTTCTACCCGTTGGACACGCAAAATGACATCATATTGGCGTGTTGTCTCATTCACAACTTCCTTAGAGAGGTCGCAAGTGATGATTTGTTAGAGGACGAGATGAACCCTGAGGATCTGCCAGGAGAAGTATTGGATGACGAGATGTTTGTTCCTGATGACGATCCAAATCCTATCAAGGCTCTCACACAAATGTCAACTGTGGAAGCAGTTTCGTCGGGATTTAGCGTCGCATATGTATTACTGGTGGAAGCAAAGAGTTGCTGCGAGACGTCGCTGATCTTTGGGCTTTTGTTAGCAAATGAACTTGATGTTGTTCTGTTATGTGATGATGTGTTAAGACTCTATGAGAATTATGTGGCTGAAGTATTGTTGTATTATGAATAATATGTAGTGACTATGGTTTATACATTGCCATTTGATGAGACTTATATGCTATCCACTTGTTTCATATTGTTTGTACAAGTATGTGTATGTATCTTGTATACATGTGAGTGGGCAGCAGGTTACATTCAAATGACTTCAGATTGATTTGTTGTTTACTTCTTGTGAGCAGGTGAATGGAGAATTCAGTTGACAGTGTTGAGGATGATGTTGGCATGGACGAAGTTTGGTCTCAACCTCCAGATACTCAGCCAATGGAGTCTGAAGCCACGCAATTCACTCAGTTCACTCAGTACACTCAAACAACTCAGGATGCAACTCAACCAACTCAACCAAGGCAATCCACTCAACTAACTCAACCAACTCAAGGCACTAATGCAGGTGCTGCTGGTCCAGTTGGTAAGAAGGGATCCAAAAAAGGAGAAAAGAAAGGTGAGAAACAACCGAACCGAAGGTGGAAGAGATCAGAAGAACTGGAGCTAATCAATGCAATGAAGAAGGCTGATGCTATCGGACTAAAAGGAGACAATGGATACAAGGCTGGTGGACTAGCTTTCATGCAGACTCACTTGGAAGCAAAGTTCCCCGGTTGTGGCCTACTCGTCAAACCCCACATTAGCAACAGAATAAGGGTATGGAAGGATCGTCACAGGGCTATTGTGATCCTGAAAGGATGTAGTGGTTTAAAATGGGACCCTGAGAAAAAGACATTTGCCGGATTGCCCGATGAAGTTTGGTCGAAGCAGGTTAAGGTAATGAGGCGTTGCATGTACATATGTTCTCATTCAATTGCAATTACTTCCTTCAGTACACATTATGGCAATATAACTTTGATATCATTGATTGTTTTTTTTAATCTTGGTGGCTATGAAATTCCATGCAGGACTTTCCAAAAATGAAAGGTCTGAAAGAAAAGAGATGGCATTATTTGGACGATTGGAATGAAATATTTGGCACTGAAGTTGCTACTGGGAAGAGGTCTAAGGCTTTTGGTGAAGCTTGTAAGAAAATTGGTGCTGGAGATAGGCTAGAGGGTAATACGTCTAAAGATCTTGAACATGGCTATGAGTTGGACGATGAGGACGTTGCGGATAGTGCTGTTGATCAACCGGGAAAGCCAAAGGAACGTTCTCACATACCTGACATATGTGAAGGGAATGTGATTCCGAAAAGGAAGATATTAAGGCCGATGGCAGAGGCAGATGCTCAATTCTTGGAGATGATGGGTGGCTTCATTGAAAATAGCAAGGCTGCTTTGGGGCAAATAAAGTCGTCTGGTAATCCTGCTGATTCAACAAAACCTGGAGATGATAACGAGTTCAAACGTGTGGCAGACGAGTTGGCTAAGTTCACAAGTATTGGTCCGTCTTACAGAGTTGCAATCGGTAGGAAACTTGTTGCTGATCCTGGAATGAGGAATTACTTCTTCCACCTTTCTGATGAAGACAAGCTAGAATTCATAACTTACGAGGTCACACACAATCCGCTCTAGGATCTGCAGTGTGATATAGAATGGATGATGGAATCCGGTTTCCGGCTGTTGCCTTTTGTCACTTCATATTCCATTAGGTCTGATGTTAGATGCTTCTTTGCAGCGATTGCTTCGTTATGTTTTGTCGACTTTCATTAACGACTATTATGTGTCATGACTCTTACTGAGCTTCAGGTTCCTCTGACTTTTGCATTGATTGGAGCCTGATTTATGTTTATGAAATTGATCTTGATGCTTGTTAATTATGCTTGTTCAATAATGTTGTATACTTTTCATGTTGTCATATAGTTGTTTCTGGATACTGATGTATAGAGTACTATTGTTTTACCAAATTGTAAATGCAGCAACAAGAACTACAACAAGCAGATGCAAGTATAGGCTGGCAAAAGTATATCTTGGGTGTTGCAACATTATGCAGGCTTTATCTACTAATCTCACAACATTCTAAGCACACTTTTGAAGTTGTATTGTCATTCAAGAACAACACAAAGCAGATTTGTACAAGCAATTACACAACACTAAAGTTGAATTGTCATTCAAAGTTGCTAATGCCTATAAAGTAACCTGCTAAAGCCATGTATTTAAAGGCCTGATTGAAGTCTTTTAAACTGCACTAAACACTCACTAAAAATAACACAAGTCCAGATTGAAGAACAACTACAAGATGGCAAACTATGGAGGTCAAGGCTCGATTCCGATGCGTAGAGGCAATGGCACTGGACTAGGGACGCCTTTTCCGACCCGTCGCGGACCTCACGTTGGCACAAGGCTAGTCAGAGGTAGCATTCCTCTATTGGCAACAGATCCAAGTTTTTTTTAGAATTTCTCTTTGACTGTTCTTGTAATTTGTTCAATTTCATTTTCTCCAAGGACCTCCTGATAACTTGATGAGCATCGATCTGTACATAAACGGAATGTGGGTCGATGTTGATCCACCATTCCTCCACTACTTTGGGGGACGGGTGAGGTACATTCACAACATCGACCCCGCGAACTATGATTTTGCAAGACTTTTCCAGGCTTTCCAAATAATCTCAACATCTCCTATGTTACCAACTAAGGTTTGGTATCATGAGCATGGAACCTCACTGGCCGATGGACTTCGACTACTCCACACTGAAGCGGATATGGCATCCATGTGGGCAAATGCTGAACAAAATGGGCAGCGACGTGCGGTCATTTACACACAGAACATGGGGGTCATGTTTGATTCTGACGACGAGGAAAAGATCGTGTACGAACTGCCTGCTCAAGTTCCTAGGGCAGAGGGTTATTTTCCAGCACTTGAGCACCACACCGATGCTATTAACTTAATCATCCAGGAGGCAACCGATCCAGGTCCGGCAAGGATTGGAGAAATGGAGCTAAGGGGTGAGAGGTTGTACATAAGTACCAGTCCAGTTCCTAGAGCTCCGATCATAACTCAACGAAATCTTCGTGCAACCGAAAATTGCCGTTTCAGCAACGTTCATTAAACTTTCGGTTAAGCTATAATATTGTCTTATTTTAATATGTCAAGTGTGTTGTTTTAAGTGTTTAGTTCAAGTTAGAACTGTTGTATCCGTGTTTCGAACACAACCACAATTTGCAAGATCGTTAGATGGTTGTTATGTTGAGCTTCATCTTTAAATTGAATCTTTAAGTATGAACTACATCGAACTTAATGTCCTCAAAATGAATTGTTTATCAGCCCAATAGATCAATCTCTATACCTATCTTTGCTCATTTTTTAGTCTTAATTCAGTTTCATGCAACCTTATTCAAGTTTCTTCAAAAACTTCATTCAAGTTTCTGCAAAATCTCTGTACCCAATAGATTTGTCATTTTCCCATATGTAGTTTCCTTGTTATGCATACTAGAATGACAAGTATGACAACACACCAATTTCATGCAACTTCATTCAAGTTTCTGCAAAAACTTCTCCCCAATGTACAATCTCAACCACCACCTGCAGGTAGTAATGGAAATCACAAATGCATATAAGACAGAAGAGTGGCATTTGATGCTAGCAAGCATCAAATCCTTGTCCAGAAACCAAATGCAGATGTCATTTTCTTTCTAAAGTGAAAGGAGGTCTTAGGTTGTCCAGCTTTGTGAGCATCCCATGAACCAATGAATAGATAACTAACTATTCTGGGAAGGGCAATTAAGAAAGATGTAATGATTCTGCATTGGTTGTTGAATCTTGATGTTGAACTAGTCATTAGAAAGATGATAGATTAAAGAGCTTTGAATACACTATTTCACATTGACAACCTTGAACTTAACTACTTTTGAATTTAGGTTGATGACAATTTACTCAAGGTAAGAATAGCCAAATTTTAAAAAACCAAGTACCAAATAATCCGAACTTAAGAAGTTATGATAATCCAAGTTCTGAGACAAACAGAAGACATCCTACATGACATAGAAACTTAAAATAAACCTAACGACATATAAAACGCCCGACATGAGATGCAAGAGACGTAGTCTTAAATTACATAAACATGAATCGGTCCATTAAATCAGAACGTTGCGGTACCAAGTACGTCTAAATGTTGGTGAGACGGTGGTTCGGGGCAAGGCGGAGATCTTTGGTGAGCGAGGATTCGGATTGTCAGAAATGTACCACCTTTCTCCACGTAGCTCCATCATTCCAATTCTTTCTTCCCCAAGCTCCTCACCTGCCCTCTCAAGTTCGACAGCTTCATTGCGGTATTCAAGAGCATCAAAGAGGATGCGAGGCACCAGGAGAAAGTTGGGCAGCATATATGCAGTGTGGTACGAGCCTTGTGGATCAGTGTAGATTTCCACCTCGACATCCTGGAAAAAGATTACCGCCCTACCATCTGGTGCGGCAGCGGCATCTGTCCACATTTCCCTCAAGTGCTCGTTCCCCTCCACAACCCTAAGTCTAGTAGGCTGCATATTTTCATCATACCAAATCAGCTGAGGTTCGTAATTTCACGTGAGATTCATCCTTGACAAAGCATGAAGCAGATTAGCAATCGAGAATGCACTCGGATTGACATTGTGGATGAACAAGGCCCGACCACCACAATAGTGTAGGCCTGCTCTGTGATCATCGCAGGAACGACCCTTACAAAGGTAACAATTGTGCGAAGTGCGTTGTGGGGGCCTACAGAACAAAGCCAAGTTTGAATATACAATCTTTATGGTTTATTAACTTTGATATGGCACGAATTATAGCCTACATTCTAAACGTATTAAAACGTAAATGATAATTCATGTGTACAAACGGCATATTATGAAAGCAACATTGAACAAACTTATCTAAATGTGTTACATATCACAACAGAATTGACATGTGAGAAGACAAACAGAGCAAAAAAAACAGAGCTAACAGAAGCTAAGTTTACTTCATGCATTTTTATGAAGCTTGACAGGTTAGAAGAGAGCTGAAAATTACATCCAATTACCTCTGTTGCGACAAATCCATATCCTAGATCGATTGCGGAGCCGACGATAGCATCGAAAAGATGTTCCACGGGCAGTTCCATTGTCAGGAGGGAATGGCATGCTTCAGTCGTTCTTCCTTGTTGTGAAAAATGTGTGTGTCTTCTTTTGTGACCTTAAGGAGGACAATATGACTCCACACCTTTAGCTTTAGTAGAGATGAAGTGTAGTAGTTGTGGAAGTAATGAATAATTTACAATTATTCTTTTCATGAAAGAAATTGAAAATTTCTAGTAATGGTAATGATCATATTGCAGCTATAATTGGTATTGGATATAGTGAAAATGTGGTAGCACTCTAACTCTTCCAATCTATGTCTTATCTAGGTTCCAATCATAGCATTGTATATAGGTCAAGGTTGCATGAATATGCATTATCTAGTAAGGAATTGTCATGCCAAATTCTAAATGTTACATAAGAAAAACTAACCGGAAATATACTCAAGTAATACTATACGCATATGCATTGTTTAATGTATTTGAAATGTCTAAATCGTGCAAGGACGATCATTTAATGTAAAATATATCCCGTTAGATACTACGTGACATTACATGACTCTAAGACCAATATAAAAAAACCATTCCAAATTTATACAAAGTCCCATCGGGATAATAAATGTTTTCGTACAATCTCGTTTGACATATCTTTAAAAGGTCCCGGAAATTTTCAAAGCATTAACCACATCAAAATGTTCTCACTCAAAAATAAAAGAAATGAAGCTCAAGATCTGCTGTTGTCCAAAAATGCCAACATCTTGTCACTCAAAGAGAAAAGAATTGAAGTTCAAGATTTCATCTTCTACACAAATGTTTTTCCAAAAGATCATTGCATTTGGCTCATTGAGAAGGTGAATAATCTACCGCTTCACGGAATGTGGGATGGCGTTACTCTTTCCCCCGAGGCATATATCCACATAGGTGATGAGTCATTTACTAAGTTTCAAGTTCGTTACGCGAAACCACAAGTAGATTCAATCATCCGCAAGCTTCGTGAACGGTTTGAAGTTTTCGATAAACTACTGAAAATGAAGAAACTCAAGTGGAATGGTATGAGACGCTTTACGGCCCCCACATTGGCGGTTTGTGATGATATCATCAAGGTACGACAATGACGACATGATTTTTTGTTTTTCTTTGCTTTGATTGAATATTATAGATAAAAAAAATACACTTGTAGTATTTTATGATAACATTTCCTCTTATATTGATAGGAAGATGAACGTTGCGCATGGTACTACTACATCGGGGAGCCTCTATGGAAAGACTTGCAGATGTTGTTTAACACAAAAGATGACGAGCATGGTACGGAGACATCTCATGTTGGAAAGACTATACTGGTTGGCCGCCCAGTATTCGGACCAGAAGAAGAAGACGGGCCCGTAAGGACAGAGGCCCAGATCGGTGAGATGTTGGAAATCTCGACTGTCATGTTGGAAATCTCGGCTAGCATGTAGCAACAATTATCGTAATTAGCTTTTGTATGGGACTTTAGCCTAAGTGTAATCACATCCCATTATTCCACAAGCCCCGTACATGTTGGTTTTAAATGGTGTTAGTTACGATTGTTTTTTTATTCCAGGTGTAGTGGGATAGACCGTTAGTTTCTCATGTACTAGTGTTGCAATTCCAGAAGCCTTATCTATCGATGTTAGTTATTTAATTTAGTACAATGTTTGTTTCTTATTTCTTTTATCCATATTAGTTTCAAAACAAACAAGTCGATCTAAAACAAACAAGTCGATCCATTGAGACTCTGAATCGACTTGTAACATGTATCTTATACGCAAAATTTTCCTAGTACAACTTCTCGTTTAACTCAATTTTTTTCATAAAAGAAACTGCCATTGGTTCATTCACGCTAATTTCATTCAACATAACCAAAAAATCTTAGAAGATGGTGTAGATGATGTGCATTTAATCATTTAACATCTCAAATAGATAGTGTAAAGCAATAGAGGAAATGATGGCTTCATATCTTCATGCTTAGTTTGCCAAAATCAGTGTGGCATCTCACATCAATACTGGAAAACGAGCCACCGCCATCAATGCCAATTACATACTTCTTCCAATCCCTTCATCTCTTTATATCACCTTCCACTTGCAAGATCATAACCAACTAAAGAACAAAAACACAAAGTCATCTTCCCCTTGAAGTCTACATAGGATGAAGATTGCGAAAATCTACGATGAATATGGCCACCCTTTGAGTGTCGAACCAGTCGGTAACGGGACGGGGCCTGGAACACCATATCCGAAAAGGGTTGGTCTGCGGTATGGTAGTAGAAGAGTCTCAAGTAAGATCTGGAACAAAGTTCGTTTTTTTCTGTTTTTCTAGATAAAATGCGTTCTTGCTCCAGTAATATTACTTGTTGTGATCTTACTGCATGATTAGAATATATACTAGTGAAATATGATGTCTGTTGAGTTTGAATTTCATGATTAACTTGGTAGGATTTTCGCACAAGAAATGTTTCAAGTATAAGGAGATTCCAGTCTTCTGTTCATCTATGCATTGAACTTCATACTTACACGAATTCCGATTCTATTTGAAATCAAAATCTGGTAATAATTATGATGAGTTGGTTTGGTAATTTTGTGTTCTAAACACATGATTGTAGATGCATGTGACCCAGGAGTATGAGGCATGAAACAAATTCTGCTTTAACCTTATTCGGTCACACCTAGTTGCTCAACTTATCTAACAGATTATGTTCCGATCCGATGCTTCTGTGTCGACTTTGTTTTATCTTTTTTTATGTGTTAAGATTGTCTGTTAGATCCATAGTTAAACATAGAGTCGAAGAAACTATACAATTACCTAAACAAACTCACTTCACTATTTATGAATAAGAAGTTACTGAAACACTAGTTTCATGTGATTGATACAGAGCCGCTGCCCCATTTCGCATCACTTATGATTCGCGGCGGAGGGATGTTCATGGATCTCTACAATGGTGAAGTGGAGTACATCTATCGCGATCAACCCTCACACAACTTCGTGCATAACTGTGATGTGCGGACTTTTGGGATCTTTGACCTACTTGGTGCAGCGTCGCAGTGTGGATTACAGGCTGGAATACCGACTAGAGCATGGTTTGTCCACCCAAATTGCAAAGGCAAAGTCTACCAGAAGCTGATACCGTTGGCGACGGATGAGGATGTCAAGTCTATGTTTTGGATGAAGAACATATTTGAGGAAAAGTGGGCAGAGGTCTACATCCAAGACTCTGAGTACCTCATAGGCTCCGGAGGCGAAGCAACTTATATCATTCCAGACCAGATCCCAAAGGTTGACATGCTTATGAGGAGGTCGACTTTGGAGACTCGAGTTCAGGAAGTGCTGAATGTAAGGGCAAAATGGAGTCCACACCAGAAACGTCTCGAAGAGTACCTTGGCAATACTTGGTACATTTCAAGGTATCCTACGCCAAAGCTGACATGTCGCAACCCAAGCTACCGTCTCCATCCTTCTCCTTATCGCGGCATTGTGAACCGGAAGATGCTTGTTGAGGAGGATCCACTTGAAGGCGTGCAACTCGATTGATACGTCTAGTTTATTGGCTTTTGTCTATCCGTCTAACTTATGTTGTAATGTAGTTAATGGACTCCGGAAAATCATGTTATGTATTTCGTAATTAGGTATTATCTATGTGCCTCTATCGGATTAATGGCACTATTTTTCTCTAGCAAGGCATGTTGTAGTTCATCGAACTTCGGATGTTAATGAATTTGTTTTGATTCGGCAACTAAGAAAGTAGTCTCATATGTCATTTCTTCATTTATAAGAATTTAGCACGCATTAACAATGCAAGTATACCAAATTCCAAGTTGAAAAAATAATTTACAAATATTAAATTGAATTACAATGATTAATATAGTAAAATAAGAGCAATTTCAAATTTTAGAGGAAAATAAAACCTCCACTTTCAAAAATGGAGCCAAAAAAAATGAGGACAACAATGACAATTTATAAAATTAAGTTACAAAATCGGGGTAAAGTGCCTCTCCAATTTCTTCCAAACAAGCAGTATGTGTGTTTCAGGATGCACTTGAAAATAAATCTACAATGAGCTACCAAACGAGTTTTGAACTGGTCAAGATACACTTAGACCGGGTATATTTTTCTTTGGGCTTTACACATGCATCTTCTGGATGCATCAAGTGTGTATCTTGAACCAATCAGCCCCTAAAAAATAGTAGGAGGAAAAAGAAAAGTAGAAAACGTAGGTAGGCTCACAATCACACAAGACCTCTTATCCAAATTCTTCCTTCAATTAAACTGCCTCTCTGCTTCGTTTCAATCATGCCATGAAAAACTGCTCTTCACTTCACTTCTTCAACACCACTCCAAGGTATACCTACATACGCTCTTACTCTCCACTGCATTGTTTTCACTTCCGTATCAAAATCTGTATACTTCAATTGTTTCTTGATCAAGCTATTTTAGTTATCGAAGTTATACTACATTTATCTTTCCCATGTGCAATTCTGCAGAAAGATTGAATTTTTTGTTGGAATTTTAGATAACCAAGACTGGTTTGTCCATGACTATGTACCTCAACTAAATGGGGCCCCACACGTCGGAAATGAAGTTTCCTCGAACGTGTATTATCTACTAGAGTAGTAGATGACACTTGAGCAAG
>JAYMSM010000140.1:0-15625 GCA_036897885.1 Plantago crassifolia | reverse complement strand
GGCCAGCCCGCTGAAATCCCCGGGCCTGTATTCAAAACACGTCTGGTGTTGTATTTGGAATCAGAGGGGGTGGCCTGATTCCAAAACACACCCAGAGTTGTATTTTTCAGAATTGCTGAAAGACAGATTTACCCACAGATTGTGACATGAAAAGGCAGTTCTATCCCTTCAAATCTAGGGCATAATCTGGAATGAGATGTCTTCTTCTTCCCGATTCTCTGTTTTCGACTCCCCATTGAAGAGGTTTGAAGCTCAATTTTTTCTTCTGTGTTTAGCTGATATCAAATCGGTTTGACATACGGTGTGATTGGTTATTTTTTTGGTCAAGATGCGGTCCAACGCGGTCAATGCGTTTAAATCACACCTGACCAAGCCCAAAGAGAGAAACGAGTTTCGGGGGTGTGTTTTGACCAGATTCGGACGTGATTGGTTTGGGTTAAATCATGTGCGTTTGGGCTGGGCCAACCGCGCTTCCGGACTGATTTCGTTGATTGGTACTATGTGCATTTGGTCTGTTTTTGGTTGATTGGGGCCCAACAGCTTACATGAAATGACCCGGATACCCTTAAAACGCATTTCCTTTTTCAGTGATTGGTTAGGCGCGTTTGTGGTTGCACGAAATGATATTCTCAAATTTCATAAGTCTCATAATTGATAATAGTACATAATTTAGATAGCCTCCAGGCCATAGAACTAAAAGCAGCTTAGAACTAAGATCACACTACTAAACCTTACTTAGTGATCTTTTAGGTTAATGAAAAACGACAACAGTACGACATGCTCAAACTAGATAAAGAATGAGAATCGCAAAGAACACCACCACGGCCGAGATTGTGGCAACACTAATCTGTCGAGCAGTGTTTGTCGGTGTTGCGAGGCCATTGCTCCCTTGTGGATTAGCCCTGTTAGCTTCCTCAATTGCGTCGCGGATTATGATCTGATTCGTCAAAGCCGTGTTCTCAGCTCGAAGGTCTGTGATTTGTTCACGCAAGTTCGCCGCTTCGGCAACCATTTCGTTCATTACGTCAATGTATCTACTAGGTGCTTCCACGTCGATCCAATCCCAATAATTACATCCGTTTTGTAGCTGCATTTATTAAAGAAGATAGTAATTAGTACTGTTAACATAACATAGGCAGAAGCAATGTAATGAAGTTAGTAGAAGACATAAAGCTATACTTACCCCAAAGTTAGCACACTTTCTGAACCTACGTCCGGGGTGACGTTCCGTCCAAGAACAGAACGTCCTCAGCTCTGATCCACAGTTGTGAATTCTTGGCATTTTTTTTCTTTTGTTGTAGCTCTGTGTATGTTGGATTGAGGCAGGTGGCTGAGTAGCTTTTGCACTCCCATCCCTATTTTATACACAAGAAACCCTAACTCAAGGTGAGTTTTTGGAGGGAAACTTTCCCTCCTTTATTTTACACTATGGGCATTTTCTTCCTTTGTTTAACATTTTAATGTTGTACATAGTATTTTGGATGAGCCATGTTACAATCTGGGGAGGCACACACAATTGCATTGTCATATCTCCCAACAACTTCATTTAATAGTAACATTTACAATCTTTCATCTTTTTAGTAGTTTAGAAAATGTAACCCCAAGAAAGGCAAGCCTTACACAATTCCTCAATTGTGTACTATCATAAGTGCATTGGAGATAAGATCAAATAGGTTGATACTTCGGTTGGTGAAGGTGGATTGAATGTTGCTTAGCTAAATTTTTGTTACCCTAACCCTAGCAATATGTTGTCTATAAAAGAAACATCCTTAACAACCTAAATTGTCACACCTCACAACTTTATCTTATAATAATCAAGTATTTTATCATCGATCGATATCTAGGAATGGCGTCGATTGAGCAAGACAAGTTCTTTTACTCGGACATGAAAATGTCGAAGGCTCATGTGTGCATCTTGGCTTCGAAGCTTGTCAAATGTGTTGATTTGGGCATTTGGAAGTGGCCCGATGAGATTTCGATGTGTATAGGTATCTTCAAGAAGTGGATGCTTGTCAATTTACTAGTCGAGTTATCGGACGAAGATGTGATGGAGGCAATCAACAAGCTCCATGAAAGGTTCGAGGTTTTCCATAGGCTTCTCACTTTCAAAGGCATTTACTTGAAGTTCGATCGCAAGTCTCTCTCGTTCACCGACGAAGCTTGGAAGGCCGCTAGCACTGTAAGTCGTAATATAAATGTTTAATAGTATGATGATAGATTTGAGTCATAAGAACAATATTTGTATGGTTGTATTTAGATAACTTTGTACTAATATTGTAAATGTTTATTAGTATGATGATAGGTTCAAGTGGTATGCAAAGATCTCGGAGCCACTATTGGATGAACTGCAAATCATCTTTGGGGATCGAACGGTTACACCGACCGAAGTTGTTCGGAGTTCAGAAACTGAATCTGATATAGAGAAGTGGGGAGGTGAAGGTCCTGGAGTTTTCAGGCGGGAGGATGATTTCCCATCTCTAAGTTCACCCTACAACACTCCATGATGAGTGTGTTGTATGAAGTCACCCCTCCCACCCAATTTTCTAAGTTGGTGTTGGTTGTTTCTATTTTAATTAATCAATGTATTCTTAAGGAATTGTCTCATTGTAGGATAAGTATTAGCTTCCTGGTTCTAGGGTTTCACATTTGTTGTTTGGTTCTCATCTTCTGTAATGGTAGTGTGGTGTAATGCTTTAATTTGGTTAATGAAAGGGGTGATTTATCAATTTGTATGCCTTTAGTACTTTGGTCAATGGAAGTATGACTTAAGAAAATAGCTTCACTAACCTCACAAATCTAATCTGAGATATATTAGTACATCATTAAAAATATGTAACTATTCTTTTAACGGAGCCCTCGTTTTAACTAACGTATTCGAACTTACGTAGCCAAAATACCATACCGTACCCTAGTAGTTGTGATTCTAATACAATTGGAACATGTCACATAGCTTTTAAAAGACATATGTATTGGACATTTATTAGCCAAGGTTTTTTGGCATTATTACTTCTCACCTAGTGTATTTAAAGACTTCCACTTATGAGTTAAAACTGCCATTCACTCTTCACCAACTTTTCTTCTTCCAAACTTGTATTCGAGAATGGCTTCCAACGGAGAGGAGGAGGAGGTCAACTCACCGGTAGTCCCGACAGTGAATCGGTTAGTCGTTCAACCGATATCCGGGCCTCATCCAATGGTCCTTCGTGCTTCGACCGGTGGCCGCCGCGTTCATGGTAACTTCGACTATTTAGTTAACTTCGAATATAAGCATCTGTGGTAAAAGTTGTTTGAAATTTCAGTTCATATATTTATACTGTTGCTGTGTTTGTGATTTCGCTATTGTAGTCGTAATGATGTGTCTAAGCATGAATGTTAGTCCCTAGTCTTATAGAGCTACTAGTACTTTAGTCCTGGATGTAGGATTTTTTAGTTTAGGTATTTGAATGTTTCATTTGTTTTAGTTGATGTAGTTAGACAGTTGATGTTTTATTTAAAAACTTAGGAGTGGTTCTAGATCTAGAATGCCTCTTATCATGATTCAATTTTGGTGCAGTATACATTTTATGTTTCTAGCTTTGTACAAGACTTTATGTTGGTTCCATTTTTTGTAATACCTACTTGTCTAATTTTATACATTCATAAATGTATAGGATTTCCCCGTGTATATCGGACTATACGTCTTTATGTTGGAGGACGATGGATCGACAATAACAATAATCCAGTTTATGCTGACGGCCTCATTCGCTACATTCACCATATCAAGATAACTAGGTTTTCTATTGCTCGGATGTTGCACTATGTGCATCATATTGAGGAGCTAGACTCGCAACCCGATTACTTTTGGTATGTTGCTCATGGATGTCCGTTCGGGACTGGTTTGAGGGCCATTCAAAGCAACGATGATATGCTCGACATGTGGAGAAACGCAGATGCAAATGGTGTGACATATGCTAATGTTTTCATGCAAGACCGTTTGGTTACTTGGGATCCGACTCGCACCCGGATCACTTATCGTGTCCCCGCATCAGTTCCCGGATTTTATGAAAGCTTTGATGGATTCAATTTCCACCTTCAAGCTATTGCTTACTTCGAGGAAGCTCAAGCCCTTGGTCAGGCGCGAGTTGATCGAGAGACGAGATATGGAATGAGGCCATACATTACGACAGAGGCGCGACCCAACCGTTGCGAGCCAATTCCCCGAGTTCGCAGGCCTCCACCACGGCAGGACTGAGACTGAAAGTTTGGTTAATATTGTCGTCCGAGTTGCAATAGTATTATCGTGTTTGGATTTGCTTTGTTTGTCTTCTAATATATGTATCGTAACTCTTTCGAATCTTATTACCTAAGGTCTAAGTGACCATCGAATTACGCTAGTCTTGTTCGATTTGTAACGACTATTAGAAGATGTGGGTGATAACTGATATCTACCATGATTTATTCTTATTGCATGTTTCTTCCTACTATGACTAACTTTTAAGACAAACTTGTGACATTTAAAACTATATTGTACCATTTTATCTCCTTACCTTGGATTGGTGTACAAAATTGTTTGATCAACATTTAAGGCAAATGAGCCACGCGCGTTGCAGCGTAATGATGATGAGGTGAGAATTGCATTAGTCTTGAATGGTCTAATCAAATGTCATCAGGCTCTTAATTGGTGCATTGAAATGGCAGCTTCATTTCATTATACAACTTAAAGCCAATTTCAGTTCACAATAACACAGCCTTCTCAGATTCCTCTCCTCATCTTTCTCTACCAAAGCTCAACTTCTCATGGCTCAGAACGGAAATGGCACCGGCCCTGGCACTCCTTTCCCCCGTCGACGTGGTCCACGTTCTTGCCCAAGAAACATCCGAGGTGATTTCTTACGGCATTTCAATTTATCTGTGTTCTGTATAAATTTTATTGTCTGTTAGTTCTTAGTTGTTACTCTTTGTTATCTTTGTGAAGCTCTGCTAGTGTTAATCATGTTTCAATCTTCTGAAAAGCTTTATAGATGTTTCTCTGGTTTAAATCTATGTTTACATACTGTATAAGACTGATTAATGGAACTCTTTAGATTCTGAAAGTCACTGCATGTTATTCATTCATTCTTATTTTTGTTTAAGTTATACCAAAATTGTGCATTACTATAGTATACATAGGTAAATACTTAGGTTGCTAAATAGTTAGGTTGTTCTGTCTTTGTAACATTGATTATGCATATTATGTAATTAATTATAGGGTTGATTTTGAGATTTGTGTGTGGAATCTGTAACTATTGGATAAAATATTGAAGATGTGTTTACAATTCATAAGTTAATTTAGGAAGATGACTATGCATGTTGCCCTGATCATGTTAAAATGAGGATAACTTTAACCGATTACCTTCCATTCATTAGGATGTATTTCTTGGTTGAAGCTTATTCAATATTTTGTTTAATTAGGGCCACCTCCGTATATGCGAAGCATCGAGTTGTCTGCTAGGGGACGCTTCGAGGATGATCACCACCCAGGATTACACTATTGTGGTGGAACTCACACTTTCATCCATAATGTGGATCCAAGTGAGTTTGATCTTGTCACTCTTTGTGAGGCTGTTCAAGTGTTCCTTGCGGGGAGGACAGTGGATAGGCCAAAGCTCATTTGGTATCGACTGCATAGGCAGGGGATTCCTCGAGGGCTTCGTGTTATCCAGAATGATGTGGACCTGGCTGAAATGTGGGCTCACGCGAATGATGCTGGCACGACAATGGTTCGAGTTTACTTTCAGGACGTGGAAGTCCAGACTTCTGAGGATGCAAGTTGCACAAGGGTGATCGACTACTTGCTGCCGATTGAAATTCCAGTGCCAAGAGGTAGGTTTGATGCTGGCCGTTACCACATTGAGGCTGCGAGGAGGCGCGAGGGGTTGCTGAATCTGCTTGGTCCAGATCAAGTTGGCATGATGGAGATGCGCGGACAGATCTGGTACATTTCAGGTGACCGTCGTCCTCGTGCACCAGTCATCACAGGGGTCGAGCTTCGCGCAAGGAACAACCGTCGATTCAGCAGGATTCCGAACGTCTAATGGTTATCTAATTAAGTTCTAAAGACAATTACTGTTCTATTAAATTTGAAGGCATGTAATCTTATGAACAATGATTCTGTTTATCTTCTACTTAGGACCTCTTATAAGCTTCTAACCCAATGTATTGCTAAGTGTTTTGATCATTACTGGGGTTTAAGCTTCTGACATTATGGTAACTACTCTTTTGATCACTATGGTGATGTTTTAATGTAAGAATTCGGTTTGTATTACTTCTTCAAAAGTTTTTTGTACTTGTAGCACTACAACATAAGCTTTACACAAAAATATCCCGTCTATGTAAACATATTGTCATATTCAACCTTGCTAACCTTGCTAACCTTACCCACAGCTTTCAAGTTGAGGTTACCAACTTATAATGATATAGAACCAAACATAGAAGGCCATTGATTGTCTTTGAACAAATCTTCAATGTATCTCTGCATCTCCATATTCCAAGAAACCAAACACAAAAGCAATTGTCATTCCAGCTATTGTCATTCAAAAGCGATTGTCATTGAAGAGCTTGCATGGTTTAGGCATTGTGTGATGGATGATATAAAGGATTATCAATGACAATGCTAACTTAAAAGAGAATGTGAGTTAAAGATAGCCACCTACTAGCTGTTGTCCAACTTGAATAAGTTAATAGCCCAACTTCAAAGTACTTGTGAATGGTTACTAAGTAAATAGTCGTTACACGTAATAAGATTGAAAATTTGAACTAATACTGTTCATAACTTGCATCACGTATTAGATGTAATCAAAAAAATAACATCATACCACGTAACGGATAAGCAAACGTCTCAAAATTGAGTAACACACTTTCACATAGATACATGGAAGATAGATAGAACATAATACATCTTCTAACAATGCAAAACAAGTATACACAAGACAAATATGAATTCCTTATGGCCAAGAAGAATCACCACTTGTCTTTTCCTGTATTATGACTACTTATGAACCTGAAGATTTGGTTCGGTCAAGGAAGCAAAAATATGAATATTATGGCTTTACATTGTTTTGTCATTCTCTTTGAAAAATGAAATCAGAACTATACCCACTTTAGTCCTATTTGTTCCTACCTCATAACTTCACCTCATCTACCACAATTCATTGTCTTATGTGAAACCCTAATATGTATCCTCCACAACATACCCTTACCTCTATTTAAACAGCCCTTCACTCTTCATTCCATGCACCACAACACAATCCTAAACTAGTTACCAAAATATAAAAAACACTTTGAAAAGATGGCAAATGTTTCTATGGCAGCTGCTTTACGTGCTCAGGAGTTGATGTGGTACGACAAAGATTTCCCGAAAGAGCATGTCGAGTACTTGCTCGTTGCCCTGCAGAGGGCAGTCGACGATGGGAAATTCCCTTGGTCGTACCCGACTGTGATCAATGAAGGAGTGCAGTTCATTGTTGGCAAGCTCAAGAAGAAGTTCGGGAACATGTACTCCGACTTGGAGGTGAAAGGTGTTCTCTTCAAGCTCTACCACCGTCACGATGTCCACCAGAAAATCTCCAATGCGAGAGGCATGAAATTCGACGTCACCACGAACAAGTTCATCGCTGATAATGATGGTGTATGGGAGAAACTTCTTGCGGTATATCTTCACTACTTGTTCTAACTCATAAAGTTCATTTATTTTAGTGTAGAGGGCTTCAATAAGTTTGTTAGCTAACTGATTATTAACTCTATCTAATTAGGAGGATTCGAGGTGTGCTTGGTACTTCTCTTTTGGAGATCCTATGTGGGGTGAGCTGAGCTTGTTGTTTGATGGAATCAAATTTGGCTATGCAGAGGATTCGTTCAATTTGAATGAATCACCTCGTGCGGAAGGTGGATCGATTCAGGTTCCACGTTGTTTCGAGCTAGATAAGGTTGACGTTCCATCTCCACGTCACTATGTTCCTCACTTGTCTTCCCCTGGAGTGCACTACACCCTCCTTGATTCCCCTGCTGGAAAACCGCTCATTGGATCGCCAGTTAGCTGGAACGGACGTGGCTCTCCGTCGGTAAAAATTGCGAACCGATTTGCAGGAACCGAGTCACCAGGTGTTGCACAAATCACTGAAGAGGAGTGGCAAGCTGCGAGGATTGCAAGCAACGCTAAGTCTGCTGCTAAGAAGAAGATACAATGGGAGAAACCACGTTCCCCTGATTCGTCTTCTGGCAGCACCAAGCTTCCAAAGCTGCGCACTTTTGCTGAGTTGCTTGAGTGCATGAAGAAGGAGAAGGAGTAATCTATGTCCATTCACTTGCATTGAACATCAGCCCTTTAATTTATGCACTTTTCAAGTTTATTAAACTCCATGCTGCTTTTGTTTTCAAGTTCTAAAGCATGCGTGGATTACGGCTAAGTTTTAAGTCAGGTTCTGTTTACTTATTAGGTTGGTATTGTATCCTTAGTTCCATGGTGGAGTCAACTTCTTAAGATGTAATGGCTGTTTCAAGATGTTCAATGCAATTAACATTTCAGTACTTAAACATGTCTAGCAAGAACTCTTATCACAGCACTTAAAATAAGAAAATGTAAACCAATTGAAAAAGAAGATGAGGCAGAAGTCAGCAATTAATAGAACTCATTACAACATCAGAAATCAGTTTGGACAAAGTAGTCTTTCCATGAATTAATACAAACACAACCAATGCAATGAAGACTACTACGAGCGGCTAAATGTGTGATAAACTACGCAAAAGATTAATAATGATGTTAAGAGGCAATCTTCTAGCAAGAGTAATGCCCCCTCGCTCCTTCATCCTTCAAGCATTGGTATTGCTGCCTTGAGGAATTACTCGATCTCACTCATGTCTGGACCTCCCAATACCATGCACTCACCATTCACAAACGCAAACTTATCTTCACGAGACATGACCAAGAAGTACTGGAGTGTTTTAACATCATTCAACAGGGTCCTCCCTATAGTAACTCTAACAGCTGCAGGGAGGATTGGGAACCTGCTGAGCTCCTCATCAACAAGTCTAGCGTAATCTTGATCACTATAGCCACTTGCTGAATTTCCTCCAGCACTAGTGCTACCTCCTGTGATTGCCTTAACAGCCTCCTTGCCAAAGTCTACAAAACCATTCATCATACTTAGGAAAGCTTCATCAGTTTCAGAGGGAGGCTTGATTTTCTGCTTCTTTGGAACCACGTTACCTTCACAAATGTCCGGGATGATATTACGGTAACTTGTTTGTGGCCTAGTGTTTGTCTGATGTTGCTGATCGTTGGTAACGCCAGTCCGAGCGGAATTTCCATTCCCACCATCAGTAGTGGTTTGAGTTGGGGGGACTTGAGTGCCATCTGTGTCAATGTCATACCCCTCGTCCAGGTCCGAATCAGTCTCAGGCCTCCTGTCATGTGCAAGAAGCCTCCTAGCAGCATCATTGAAGTTCCTAGACCTCTTTCCCGTAGCAATCTCTCGACCGAAAATGTCACACCAGTCTTCAAAGTAAGGCCACTTCCTATCCCTCAAGTTTGCCATGATAGGGAAATCCTAACACAAAAGCAAAACATAGCATGAGTACTGAAAAAATTGCACATTATACTTCACCACAAAATTGCATTGCTATACCTTAACATAGTGCTTCCACACATGATCCTCGCAGTTAAACCTCTTCTCAATATCACACCACCCCGTACCGCTCTTCAGCTTCAAGGCAAGCACAGCAGCATGATAAGATTTCCATGTCCTAATCCGATTGTTTATGTGCGGTTTTACCCGCAAATCAGTTCCTGGAAACCTAGCTTGGATATGGCACTGGATAAACATGAGACCTCCAGGTTTGTATCCTTGTTTGGATTTCAGACCAGCCAAGCTTGCCTTCTTCATTCCTTCAAGCATCTCAGCATCCTCCTCCTTACTCCATGAACGGTAGGATTTCTTCTTCGCAGGTGCCTTACCATTAGTGTTAGGCGCAGCAGGGGTCCCTTGAGTTACATCATCACCAGGGCTGAACACAGTCTCATCAACGCTTCCACCGCTCTCGTTCTCTGACATCTACGATCAGTGCATATATGATCATTACAAAGAATCCACAATACAAGCTCAAACAAGTAACTTGGCATCATGACAAAAAAACCACAATACAAGATCAAACAAGTAACTTGGCATCATATCGAAGGCAATGCAGAAACATCGAACACGTAATTCAGGAACTGATTCAATGTGCTTTCATTATAATTGTCATACAGCCACACAGAAAGAAAAACCGTTCGCCAATAAAACTAACTTATAACAACAGAGAAAGCACAACAAGGCAACATATAATCATTAAACTCCATAGAGGTGCAGTCATATTCTGATTCAATTAGGTCCTCAAACCATGAGCCACCCTCCTCCTCCATCCATTATACATGTGAGCAGCTAGATCCCTACGATACTGCTTCCACGCCGGGCATTTCCAAAGGGAGTCTATTGGATTAGCATCAGGAGCATCGTAGTTATCATCATCACCATTTAACTCTGCCTCTAGTCGAACTTCCTCCTCTGTTAGTGTCTCCTCTTGTAATTCATCTTCAGATGCCACCTCTCTCAGGAAATTGTGGACAAGGCAGCAAGCTAGTATGATATCATTTTGTGTGTCCAAAGGATAATGCATAGTCGATCTCAAAATCGCAAAGCGCTTCTTCAACAAACCAAAAGCTCGTTCAATAACGTTCCGAGCTTGTGCATGCTTATAGTTGTAGTACTCCTTTGGGTTCCTTGGCTGCCTGCTAGCTTCACCCCACTCACTAAGATGATACCGTGTCTTACGGAAAGGAGGCAGGAAACCAGGAGAGTTCATATATGCTGCATCGACAAGGTAGTAGTTACCTGAACCATGAAAATGTTAAGGTTAGTACTAGAAGATATGAAGTGTGTAACACAATAATCTGTTGTCATATCAAACACAAGTAGCACTACCTCTAGGCACTGTTAGTCCATCTTCACGATTCATCGCATCACGTAAAACACGGCCATCATTAGCAGAGCCCTCCCAACCACTCAAGACATGTGTAAACTTCATATCTTTGTCACACGCCGCAAGAACGTTAACTGAAATGAAACCTTTCCTATTGCGATACATTGCTGAGACATCACGGGGAGCCTGAACTTGAATGTATGTGCCATCAAGTGCCCCTATACAGCCCTGCAAAACACAAAACATTCCTCATGTCAAACTATTTTTAAAAACAAAGCACAAACACATTATATGAATACAAGATTAAGTTGTAACCTTGAAGTGACACCAAGGCTCTTCTTCACAAGTTGGAGGAATTGCTTCTGGAACAGCTAAAAGAACGTCGTGACATCGTAATATGGCTGCGAGGACCTCATTGAAGTATCGACTAACCGTATGACCGGAACGTCTGAATGCAAACATAGCAATCCTCTGTTTCGTATGATGGCCAACCGTACCGAGAAAAGTAGCAACCTTTTCCTCTAGAGTTACATACTTACTCGGCATAAGACCTCCTCGTTCTTGCAATAGAACACAGAACTGCTTGAAGGCAGCCATACTCATTCGAAGGCTGTTCTTACAGTTTGTATCAGTCAAACCAGTGAGCCTTCTAATGTAAGCACGTTGCCGCTTCATTTTCGGGAGCAGTTTGTACTTAATACCACGCTTACGTTTCCGCATAATCCTAGGGCGTACATGACGAAAGTAGTACCAGCTCATTGCGAGCATCATGCCCATCGACACCACCAATAGTACTTTCAGGACACGTAACCGTTGTTCGGCAGACAACATTGTCTAGATATTGAAAACAAATACTAAAACATTCAACAGAAAATCAACTCCCACAAATCTTCAACACAAAATCAACTCCAGCAAATGTTTAACACATTAACAAATATGCAACCAAAATTCAATGCCAGAGCAAATATAACACAAAGTCAGAAAACATCTCAAACATATACCAGAAATGGGAAAAAAAAAACATTAAATGCAGCTATGAATAGTACTGTTTCATTAAACTCAGATCTGGTAGGTAGTATAACAATAAATGGAGATTCTTGCATTTAATAATAACTAACTTAACAAACACCCGTTTTCTTGGAGATTTGAGTTCATACCTCTCTGAGTTCTTCAATTCACGCGGATCTTCAACGTCGAACAAGCATGAAAAAAATGAAAATGAATTCATCAAACCAGAGCAACAAGATGAACATTAAATGCAACAGCAAGAACTGAGATTTACGACAAACAGAGGAAAAAAATGGCAAAAGGTTACCTGCTTCTTCAAAGGGAGCAGCACAGCACAACAATGGTAGAATGGAGAAGGGAGGGCCTTTTATATGCTGTCGGCTAGGGCAAGGACAGATTTGAGGTCAAAGAGGACAATTCACTCCCGCACAGAAATGCATCTCCAGACGCCATTGTCAACCCGGGGGGGGGGTCATGTATTTCAAAATGCAACTGGAGAGCTGTTTGTCAATCGCGGCCCGTATTTTTCCCGGGCCTTCGGAGGTGTGTTTCTAAAAACGATTTTGGCTACCAATCACGTTTTATGTTGCGGTCAGCCTTTAAAAAAAGGCCAAACACACACAACCAATCACACCCTTGGAATAAATGATAAAACGCATTCGTCTCAATTTGCGATTGCACTAGTTAAAGTTCATCGCGATTTCAGTTACGATTAAAAAAATAATAAAAAAGAAAGAAAGAGAAGAAGTAAAATTGAAGCGAGTGAAATCAAGAAAAGCCCCCATTTTTGCATTTCTTTCTTCTTCTTCCTCCGTCAAATGCACCACCATGTCTCCGCCTTCCTCCTCCTCCTCCTCAGCCCACCCAAATAGCTGCCCTACCCTCTGCCGCCACTCCCCCTCGGCCACACTTGACCTGTTAATCTTCCTCCTAGTCCTCTTCTCCGGCACATTCCTAATCATCTCCTACTTCTCCTACATCTTCCAATCCCTCTCCTTACTCCTCCCCTCTTTCCAATCCCTCCTCTTTTCTAACTCCTCATCCTCCCAATCCCACTCCTTCATCTTCTTCCTCCTTTTTGCCCTCTTCTTCTTTGCCTTCCTCCTCTCCTTCGAGATCTGCTGCGGCCACAGATCCAGACGATGCGGCAAAACCTCCTGCAAAGGTTTAAAAAAGGCCATGGAGTTTGATTTGCAGCTGCAAGGTGAAGACTTGCTCAAATTGGGAGAGGCCAATAGAGCTGTGAAGGATGTTAATTGCTTGCCTTGGAAAGGGGACACTGAAGACAATCCTGATTATGAGTGTTTGAGGGCTGAGCTCAGGAAGATGGCTCCCCCAAATGGCAGGGCTGTCTTGCTCTTCCGCGATAAATGTGGCTGCCCAATTTCCAAGCTGGAGGGGTGGGCTTCTAAGCGTGTTGGTCGACGCAACAAGAAGTAAGCAATAACCATGTTGCTGTTTTTTTTGTGATATGTTTCCAAGTTTGATTGGTTCAAATGAAATTAAATGCTCTAGAATGTTGTTCTAGTATTTACAAGGAACTTACATTGACTTTTATTGGATTGATTGATAAGTGTAAGTCTATGTACATAATTGTTTTTATAACTTATTGAGTTGACTTGTGTTTGGTTTTTTGCTAGTCTTATCACATTTATGGTGCTTTTGCTTGCATGCGTATTGGTTCTTTTGGGAGGGTTCAGGAGCTGATTTATGAATGACTATGCTTGTAGAAAATGTCCTATTGCCTTTTCTCGTTAGGATCATAATCTTATGGGGTCTCAATCCATGCAGGAGAATGATTGGGGTGTAAGTTTGCTTTATAAAAACTGGTGGTGTTACCGGCATTTCTTTCAAAACTCTTCTAGCAAAAGTAGTGATTTTAGTATTTGCAGAACAGAAACAGCTTCTGATTTCTCTTCTCTGGACACAAGCTGCTAGAAGCTGAGAAGCAGAAGGTGGAGTTAACCAACTGCTAATCTTCTCTGTGATCAAGCATTTGCTTACATTGTTTGTATTTTGTAAAGTATATCTACTCCCTCCCGATCTCAACCTAATGTTGAGTTGGGCACATATGTTAATAATAATAATAATAGACTAAGAATGTAGAAAATATGATGTGGAATGGGTAGAACTATAAGAGAGAACAAATAAATAAAGAGAATAAATAAAGTTGGCGATGGAAGTTGAGATTGAGGTATAGGAAGTTGAGATTGGGACATACAAAAAAGGAACCAGGAAGTTGAGATTGGAATAGAGGAAGTATGTCCCAACAGCTTCAGCATACATTCTATGAACTCTTTAAGAATTCATGTTAGTTACATTCTCCTACCTTTAGACACAGCAAGTGTAATCGTACCATCACAATACTTTTCCGTGTTCTACATGATTAGTTGTGAAATGTCTGCTGGAGGAAGGCTTCTATGAATATTTGTATGGTCTGCTGTTTTATGGTTGCTCGTCGTTTTAAAGATCGCTCATATATCTTATTTTATACTCCACTGTGAATCCAATGTCATTTTATACTACATGAATGCTCCTGTACTCTCAAGTCTCAACCACCCTTTCCAAAATAGACTATAATGGCTGTTTGTAATAGTTGCATTCTTTCAATGTCTTTTGAATAGTGTTGTAAATAGATTGATGTCCAATGAATTCTCCTTGAAACCATTTTCCTGTATTATCTGCAACTTCCAGTTCATGTGCCCCTCAAACGTGGTGGTTTATGTGCCTTCAAGGCTTCTTTTTTTCTTTCTGTAGTTTACTGGCTGGTAGTTCTGTGAATATGCTGCCTCAGTTACACGGTCTCTATACATACAGTGTTAGCTGATCATTTCTGATCTGTGAGCATTCTTATTGTTCATGCACACAAGTTATAACTCTTTCTTCTGGTGATCTTAGGGGCCTGGCTCTTACTGGTGGAGGAGATAAACGCTGATGCATTGTCCTTGGACTCATGAGGCCCCAGCATTTTGAGACGCTCGACTATATATTTTGTGGTTTCTCATGTGGTGACAGAGCAATATAGGATTCCATTACTAGGATTCCATATAGTACTATTTAACTGCATTAGTGTCATGTTTCAACGAGACTTGCATAGTGGAATGATCTTTTATGCCTTGCGTATTGGTTATTCTCCATGATGTTGCCATGAAAAATCTGGAAAACTGTATCCACATTGTCCGTGGAAGCTTAAATTATACCACTGCAAGTCAGTCTAAATATTGAAAGATACATTTTTGGAAATCAATAGAACAAGGCAGAAATGCGTGTTAATGAAATTGATTTTCTAAAAGTGACCACAAGCCAACCATCATGGTGGCGCTTCTGCCATATTCTGGAGTTTGTTTTGGAATCTGGTTTATGCTCAAATCTGTTCGTTCCTTATGTTACCTGCTCTTTAACTTTTTTTAAGAAGAAAAAAGTGGCGGATGATTACAATAAATATATTCGGTGAATGACTATAAGATGACTGATTTAGATAATATAGTGTTTGTAAGACGCTCCCCCTCCAACCAATAGGTCGGGGTTCGAGTCACCTTTGCCTCTTAAAAAAAAAGTGTTTGTGGCTTTTCGAAAAACAATGTGGCTGATTATAAGTTAACATTTATTAGATAATCTGATAGGTTGTTACATCAAATCTTGTTAA